>JABSTQ010008977.1:0-60820 GCA_013358835.2 Ixodes persulcatus
CCGTCCTCCGCCAAAAACAAGACAAAGGTCAGTTCAAAGTGATTTCGTATGCGTCAAGAACACTTACAGACACAGAGAGGCGCTACGCTCAAATTGAAAAAGAAGGCCTGGCCTTGGTCTGGGCGAGTGAAAAGTTTCGGGACTACCTGCTAGGCACGCAATTCTGCCTGGAGACAGATCATAAGCCTTTGGTGTCTTTGTTTGGATCTAAAGGGATCGACGAGCTAACACCAAGATTGCAACGAATGCGCATGCGCCTGATGCGCTACACGTATGACATTGTGTATGTTCCAGGCCGGGACTTGACGGTGGCCGACACTCTTTCCCGGTCACTGCTTCAAAAAGCGGAGTCTACTGAACTGGAGGACGACGTCCAGGGCTACCTCCATTGGGTGGCGTCATCAATCCCGGTGACAGCCCCCAGCTTGCAACAGATCGCCGAGGAACAAAAACGAGACCCGGTATGTCAAGCCCTAGTCAAGCTGTGCGCAAAAGGCTGGCCAAGCCGACGGGATGTTGGGTTGAGCATTAAATCCTACTGGGAGGAGAGGCAAAATATAGCAGTAAATAACGACGTGTTGATGTGCGGATCTAGAATAGTGATCCCGTCGACACTGCGGCGACCTGTTCTCGAAATAGTGCACGAAGGACACTTCGGGATTGAAAAGTGTCGGGGTCGGGCCAAGAGTTCAGTGTGGTGGCCGAGTATCGATGCTGACATTGAGCGTCTCGTCAAGAACTGTCATAGTTGCCTTAAGCAGAGCACTAACCGAAAGATGCCTCTTCAACAGACAAAGTTCCCAGATAGGCCATGGCAGCGAATCGCTATTGACCTATTCTTTCTCGGGGGAAAATGGTGGGTGGTCATGACCGACTATTTTTCACGCTACCCGGAGCTCGCCCCGCTGAGTAGCCTATCGTCATCTGCAGTGATAAACCACTGCAAGTCCATTTTCGCCAGGCACGGGATACCGGAAGTGGTAGTGTCCGACAACGGCCCACAATTTTCGAGAGCCCTCGGTGCAGAATTTTCAAGGTTCGCCAGGGAGTACAACTTTCGCCATGTCACGTCTAGCCCCCATTATCATCAGAGCAACGGGATGGCAGAATCGGCTGTTAAGATAATAAAAGGGTCCTTGAAAAAGACGGGAGACGCTTATAAAACGCTTCTCTCCTACAGAACCAGTCCACTGAAGAATGGATTCAGTCCTGCGGAGCTGCTCATGGGCCGGAGACTGCGCACGGCCCTTCCGACATCGAGCGAAAGCCTTCAGCCCCGGACGCCAGACTTACGGAAGCTGGCGGCTTTTGAAAAGACGCAGCGTTGCCGCCAGAAGAAAGACTACGACCGACGCCATGGAGTTCGGGACTTAGCGGAGTTGTCCGATGGAACAGAGGTGTGGATCATAGACCTCCAAAGAAAAGGCATCGTTCAGGGGCGCCCTGCGGAGCCAAGGTCGTATTGGGTCGAAACCGATGAGAGTTCTGTGCGAAGAAACCGGACGCATCTAATCCCACTGCCCGCGACGACTTCCGAAAACCGTTCAGAAACAGTGCAAGTTGCCCCGGAGTCGGCGGAAACCTCCAGTGATCAGAGGACTGTAGCACCACAGTGCAACGACACGAGTCACACTCACACGCGAAGTGGAAGATGTGTGGTTCCTCCAGCACGGTTCCAAGCGTCGTGACCCAACAGTTTGCGCCTGGAAACGTCGAGAGAAGAGAGAAAAAAAAAGGGAGATGTGTGATAAGACGCTTCTCGTCAGCTCGGGCTCGGCACGTGGGTTGAGTCAGCAGTTACAACCCCGCGTCGGCGCTATCAGCTGTGGCGATATAAGCCGCTGTTTCGAGTGAATAAAGTTCTTCTTGTTGTTCGCTGTTGAACTTCGCGTACGCTCGTCTCTGCTGCTCGCTCGAACATAGCGAACAGGAGATACCCGCATTCTCATTGCAGCGGCTGCAATATCATTTATACCTGTGAGCGTCTCTTCAGAACACGCGCCGCTTCTTAGTCAAAAACCATATGCACTGCGTGCGTGTCGCATTGTTCCTACCTAATGAAACCATTCAAATGGTCCATGGTGAGTCTCGCTGCAAACAAGCATCGCTTTCCAATGCGGAGCGCAAGTTCGTCTACTTGTTGCACAGAGATTGCAATGATTTCAGAACGCCGAGCTCTTATTGGCTGAATAGAAATATAGTGGCTAGAAATCAAGGCACCTAGCGCCAAAAAGGCTAATCACTGCTCTTCGTCCTACTGGCGTCACCGTAACTCCTGTGCAAGAAGTAGACGACTTGCTCTTCGCATACGATGTAAACTAGAGTACGCGTCTTCTACGAGTACTAGAAAGAGTATGGCATTTGTAGGTTTTTGTTACGATGTGGCAATCTACACAATCTACCGGTACATAATAATTGGCTTGCATGCCTTTGATCAACACATGGTACAATAAGGGCTCCACAAAGATCGTACGATCTTAAAAGCGAAGGGCCCACTTAAACTCTCTCAATGTTAGCATACTCGTATTTCCAATAAATATATTTGAATATAGCGTTTTTGCCATTTTTGAGTTGCCAGTGGGAGCTCGTACACTTCGCTTTGAGGCTCTGCTTGAGCACGCGCCCTCAGTGGCCGTAATTTGCAGCGCACGCTGTTCTGAAACCCGCTAATAGGGGTGTCTTATTACATCGCGTTCATGTGATTTGATAATGATTCGGTGCATGCAATAAAGTACAGAAAGAGGATCGGGTATCGTTATCGGTAACGCGAAATGCCTGCTAAAACGAGACAAGTTGTGTAGAGAGAGAGAGAGATGACGTGAGAGAAGTAGGGGAGGTTGTTCTAGCTGGAATGCTGAACTGGTTCCCCATGAAAGAAAGTAGAGAGAAAAGAAAGAAAGGGGATAAAGGAAATGGTTTCCCATGAAAGAAAGTAAAGAAAAAGGAAAGAAGCTGTGTAGAACGGATGCCCGAGTCATATGTTGCAATAACGAGGAAAACTGGGCACGAAATGCCAAAATGGTGAACGAGCGGGCCTTGCCACAGGTGTGAATATAAGCGCTTCTGGAACTCATTTCGCAAGAACCGCAACTGAGAGGTCACGTGGTAAAGCGGCACCAGGCACCGAGCGCCAGGGGCCCGCCGAGCCGCGGCAGCGTCCAGAGCGCGCACAAGCGCGGAGCGGCCGAGAGAGCTTGAGGCAGCGCCGAGCCCCCGAGCAAACATTAAAAGTGCGAGCGTGCCACGACGTCATAGAGTGAGGGTCCGCCAAAGAGAGCTCTGAGTTTCAAAATGCAAGCGAAAGAAGGTCTCCCAGAGCCCGCTTGGACACGTTGATCAATCCTGAGGAGAATCATGAACTAAAATACGATGCAACCAAAACTTCAAGCAAGACTCGATTGTGAAGATATTTTACCCCATAATAAAAATTGAAAAAAATACTAGAACCATTTTCCTAGAACCACTGACAGTACTGATTTAAGTTTTTTTTCTTTATGTCTAAGTATTTATGAAAATAATTTGGTGTCCACTGCATGTAAACAAATGAGCGAGCAAGCTGCACTTTTATATATATTATACAATAATACCTGAGGGATTATCTCACATTCTAAGGCATCATCCTGTAATATAGCGCAAATAAACAGGAGAGCAAATAAAATTTCGGAATCTGCTTCCTGGTCATAAGAACGAGGAACATGCAAGCTTCATGCCGCATTCCCTCCATAGAGTTATTACAACAAACGCTAGAAGCTGGCGCCAGTGTCAACGGGACTTCCGGTTGCAAATTGAAGCAGACATCAAGAAGTCTTCTTTTCCAGCCTTCCTGTGTACTCCTATGGGAAAACGTATGTGATATTTTTCTCTTCGCCAAGGAATAATATAAATCAGCGTAGTTTCTTTACTCGTAACGGGTACTATGCAGTTTTCTTCACATTATAGAGGTGTAGTTTATTTAGTTAATGAGTATTTTTTCATTACTGAGAGATATTTAAATTAGCAACGATTGAGTCCCGGGTCTGTGTTGTACAGCATATGTCAATACAAGCTATCAAATGTCAGTACAAGCTGTCAATCGACCCATACAAGCTGTCAATACCAGCTATCAATGATTATTCATGCACAGTTTGTTACTAATCCAGTACGTGTTGTTCGTTCCATCACCCCATGCTTCGTTCTTGTCGACTGTTTTGATTGCTTGATTTAACACATATTGGCATCCTTTTGGTGTTTTGTAAAGCTGATTCACTCTGTGGGCTTCATAGCATTGACTATATGCGTAAATGGGTGCCCTATAATAGCAGCCTGCAGCGTCAACACGTATTATGCATGTGTATTGGGCTATTTAGCGCAGTGTTCGACACCATGAATTCTAAAAAACCAAAAGCTCTATGTGCCACATTTTTAGAGGCAAAGCTCCTTTTTAATGGATACTACCCCCAAATAGAAAAGAATGACTGGCCAGAGATTAAAAAAATCGAGAACGGTTTTTTTCTTTTACTCGCCCTTAGAAATATTTTTATTTTGGTGTTTGTCTCGTGTTTGCTTGCCAAAATCTCGCCAACCCGTCCATAAATTAATTTGAATTCTAGTGAATTTACTTTCATTTATGAGTAGCATATCGAATTAAAATATGACGTTGCTGACTAAATTACTTCCTAAGAAACAGGCCTCCAAAGGTGGGGGGAAAACGATCAAGCTGCCGAAATTGAGGTTTTTAATACGTTTTTGAAACATAATAAACACTAACAATATTTTCTTCGTATTGCGAAGTACACATAGATTGTGCCCAAAAATTATGAAACTCGCCTAAGAACTATAACTTCCGTTATTAATTACAAATATGACCCCTCCGGCTACGCAAGCAAATTCGACTTTCCACCTATAGGTGATGTGAAATGTTTTGCATCCGACAATTTTTTGAGGGGTGAAAAAAATTATGATTTTATTTTATTTTGGACATTGAGAATTGAGAAATAAGATGTAAAATTATGAAGCAAATTAAAAAGGTCGAGCAGCCTTTCCCTGTTCGATCTTATCTGAAATCACCCCACTAGGAAGCAAGTTCTCAATTACGGATAGATGGCGGCGGAGTCCATTTTTCGAGAGGCTTGGCGATGGGACGCCTAGCAACGGACGCCGCACTGGATTAGCTGGTTATTAGAAGTGACGCTGTTCGTAGCACCTGGCAACTGAAGGTCGCCAGCGACGTCCCCCTTCACCAATTTTGGCAGCGAGCAGTGGGAGAAGGTGCGTGTATCACTAGGGCGCGTGTTAACCCACACCGGCCGCGTATTTGTAAACAATGGGCGATACGCGGCATGACAACTCCGCTCACGCCGGATTGGAAAAGGATGCTGCGTCGACGCACATGGCAACACGCGGTTGCTGCGCCGGTCGTTAGGCGTTGCGAGTGTATCACTGGGGCGCCGCTTCGAAGCGACATCCTGCGGCGGCTCATTCACGCGACTCAGTGGTACACGTGCAACAACACCGCGAATGGGCGTGAATGGAGGAGAGAGGGAGAGGTTAACACGAGCCCCTGTGTTGCGCGCGCAACGGCTGCAGGCCGGCGCATCAACCGCACGTTGCTGTGTCTGACGATGGAGCGTCTTCTTCGAGAAGCAGCCAATCTGGCGTGAGCGGCGTCGCCGAGGCCGCGTATCGCCCACCGTTTACAAATACTCACCTCACCCCCCGCCCCTGTTCCAGCCGCTCGGCGGCGACAGCCTGCGGATGGCTCATTACAAATTATTAACCCACCGGTTGTATTCTTTGAATTAAAAAATGTTGTATTCTTTGAATTAAAAAAGAGATGGCGCTACCGGTGTAACGCCGACCGGTACAGCGTATGACGTAATAAACACGAGCGAACGGCACGCGCCTAGGGCTTGCCGGAAAAAGAAGAACACATGCTCGCTGACCCTTGACTTGGCTGGACTGCTTCTTTACGCCTCCGGATGTCTGCTTTGGTCATCGGACGGTAACAACATTTTCTTATCATGTAGTCTTGGTCCTTTTTTCAACTTAAAATATTACGATTGCGACGAGGATGAGATTTTTTTAGGGGCTTTTGCACGATGTCCAGCTGAGCCAGTCTTCCCTCCGCCGGCCGTGTTCTTAGCTGTACCTGGTTCGTCAGCCGTGACTTGGCCTGCCTGGAAGCGCTCTTCCTCTCGTTCCGTGACGCGTCGGGGTTACACGCCGTCGAACCTTGTCGTAAGAAAGCCATGCTCTTTTCTTTGTTAGGTACAGAAGGGCAGCGCATCGTGGATGCCTTTCAACTCGATGAGACGCCCGTCGCTGAAGGAACCGAAACGTTGCAAGCATTTCTAGAGGCCGTCGGTGTCACTTCGAGTTTTCCGGCTGTGTTTCGCTAGAACGCAGGAAGTTTCGAGAGATGATTCAGCGTCCCGGAGAGACGGTTAGCCAGTTCCTCGCCCGGCTGCGCCGGCAGGGCTCGTTTTGTGCTTTTGGGGACAACCTAGATGAATGGTTGTGTGAGGCTTTCCTGGAAGGCTTGGACTCGAAACGCGTCCAGGATCGAATTTTTCGAGAATGTACCGGCAGTGAGGTGCCTGCGCTATCTAGGTCTGTCCAGCTAGCACTTCAATATGAGCAGTCCGCGAAGAAGGCGGAATCCTTTCATCGTCACGAACAACCCCGGGGCACCGGCCTCGGCTGAAGTCCAGCGCGTCCAGGAGCGTGCGCCCATTCGATCTCCACAGGTGCTGTCCAAGATGGCCAACCAGGCTACCCCCTCTGGCCCTACCATGGCTACACCCCGTCGCTGCCTGAACCCAGGATGTCTTGGGCCCCGGTCGTCCCTGGTCACGTGCCCCGGTTTGCGGCGCGGTCCATTCCGCAGCAGGGAGGTTGTGATCCTGCTCCGCCCCGGATTGGATGGGGAGACGCCGACGGCGCCTGCTGCTTCTGCGGCCGGCGTAATCATGAACGCACGCTGTGCCCAGCGGCTCAGGCGACCTGCGTCCTGTGCGGGAAGTTAGGTCATTTCAAGGCAGTCTGTCGGAGCCGCCGTCCGCCGTCGTCTGCCTTCATATATGACCGGCGACACTCTTCGTTCCCGGTGCAAGGCTGTGACTCGCGGCGAACCTTCGCCGACCGGCAGTCCAGAGAAGCCAGGTCTAACCTTGTGGACCTGGTGGATCCCCCTCCTGCTATGGATCAGCTGTCAAGTGTGACGTTCTTGAAGGACAACCCGCTTCCTGTCGAGACGGCGGAGCGAGGCGACAGCGGCACCGTGTATCGAGACGCTTTCATGGCCGAGATCATGGTAGATGGAATACCTCTCCGCCTCCTTGTTGATACGGGTTCCTTTGTATCGATCTTGAGTGAACGTACATTTAATGAAATCAAGAGGGATAACAGCATGAAGTCACATCCGCCGCCGAAGACTCTCGTACACTACCTGCAGGATGCGATTCCTGTCCTGGGATGCTTTGTTGGACAAGCAATCTTTACAAATCGATGGGCGGCTTTGGAATTTTACGTCGCTAAGACAGGACGCTTACTACTTGGCATCGATGCTGTCCTCGACATGAAGCTTGTTTTAAATGGTGCTAAATACCAATGTTTATATACCAATGCAGCTGACGGGAGAGGAGCACCACGACCTGATGTAAGATCAGAGACCCACCCGCAGCAATGACCGGCCACCGTGTCGTCCCATCAAGCCACGCTCCCCCCTGGTTTCCAACGAGCTGCAAGTTCCGGACTGGCTTCAGTTCCGGATATTAACAGACCTTCATCTTCTGGTTTCCAACGAGCTGCAAGTTCCGAACTGGCTTCAGCTCTGGATGTAAACAGTCCTTCATCTTCACCTTTATCTTCGGTTTCTGAAGAAACCCCACCGAAATTTCTGGACGATTCAAGTCCGCAACACCATCCTGAGAGTCAAGGACTTCAAGGTCCACACCATCATCCTGCGAAGTCGAGTCCATCGAGTTCTGCATATACGTATTCAAGTGTTAAAAGTACC
Source organism: Ixodes persulcatus (assembly GCA_013358835.2). NCBI lineage: Eukaryota > Metazoa > Arthropoda > Arachnida > Ixodida > Ixodidae > Ixodes > Ixodes persulcatus. The sequence continues at coordinate 7,997 of JABSTQ010008977.1, forward strand.
AATGCTCCTGAATATACAAGTCACACAAGCACAAGTCCTTCTGAACATACAAGTCCTCATGCATATATAGATCCAGCAAGTCATCATAGAAATACAAGCAATGCTCCTGTTACATCCAATGCATCCACACGAGATACATCCAAGTTGCCGGCTGGTTTCGAGGAATTCGAACATCTTTTCAGTCCTGGATTGGGTCTGGTAAAAAACACACACACAAGGTTAATGTGCGACATACTGTTCAACCTGTACATTCGAAGCTCCGACGTCTCCCGATGGCTCTAAGGGATCATGTTTCTAAAGAGATTTTCAAGTTAAAACGACAGGGTATCATTGAACGTGTTGATGCTTCTGAATGGGTTTCATCTATGGTCGTCGCACAGAAACCAGACGGTAACATCCGATGTGCATTGATCTTAGGGAGCCGAACAAAGCTCTTGTCACAGATTCATTTCCGCTTCCTCATATTGATGAACTTTTGAATTCCTTGCGTAGAGCAGCAGTCTTCTCAAAACTGCAACTGGCGTCTGGATATCATCAAGTTCCTCTCGACCCGGTGAGTAGTGATCTCCCGTCTTTCATCACGCATGGCTTATTTCGACTTAAGAGAGTTAGCTTCGGGTTGGCATCTGCACCCGCAGCATTTCAACAAATCATCTCTAAACTTCTCAAAGACTGTCCTGGTGTCCGGTTCTACTTGGACGATATCATCGCCTATGGATCCTTTTTGAAGGAATACGATGAGAGCCTCCGTCGTGTGTTGTGTCGCATTTCCCAAGCGGGAATAAAATTAAATCGAAAAGGTGTCTTTCAAGTTCAAGAACTTTCATTTTTGGGACACCTTCTATCCATGAAAGGGTTAGCACCCCTTTCATCTAGGGTAGACCCAGTCCTAAATTTTCCAACTCCTTCAGATCAATTAAAGTTGAAAGCGTTTTGGGGTCTTGCTGAATATTATAGTAAGTTCATCCCACATTGCTCCACCATCGTTGAGCCAATGCGTAGACTTCTTCGTAAGGGTGTTCATTTCAACAGGTCTCCGGAAGTCGAGGCTAGTTTTCAGAATGTAAAGGCTTCCACCCAGAAAGCTCCTATTTCGTCCATGTTTGACCCGACATTACCTATAGTCGTGGCAACAGAAGCTTCACAGTATGGTCTTGGTGCTGTTTTACAACAACAGTATGGCAATCAACTTCGTCCTGTGGCTTTCGCATCTCGCTCACTGACTGACGCTGAGCGCAGATATTCAACTGGCGAAAAGGAAGCACTCGCATGTCTCTGGGCCTGTGAGAAGTGGCATGTTTACTTGTGGGGAAGATCGTTCGTCATTCGAACTGACCATCAAGCGTTGGTTACCCTATTTTCAAACAAGAGTTTGGGAATTCGTCCTTTACGAATCACCCGCTGGTCGGCAAGACTGTTGAATTACAATTTCAAGATGGAATTTCAGAAAGAAGCAACCAATGTCGTTGCTGACGCGTCTTCAAGATTACCAGTGACCGACACTGAAGATGGCATGAAGTTCGGCGAGGAAGTAGTTTTTACCATCATGGCCCTATTGCTTAAACAAGGTTTTCAAGAGGCTACGCCAAACGACACAGTCTTGCCATCAGTGATTCGTTACACTACTTCATTCTGGCCGCAAGACGGTAACTCAATTGCAGATCTACGACCTCACTATCAGGTACGACACCAACTTTCTTTGAACGAAGGGATTCCATACAAAGGAGAAAAAATGGTTGTTCCTGTGAAACTACGTGATTGTATAATTGAACTGGCGCATGAAGTCCACCAAGGAATATCAAGAACTACAAGTGTAATCCGCGAACACTACTGTTGGCCTCAGATGAACCAACAGATCAAGGTGAAGATAGAAAATTTCACAATGTGTCACTCAAAGGATCGTTCCTTGCGAGGGCAGACATCCGCCTTATGCCCGAGCTCGTGGCAGCTAAAGCACACGATCGGGCGCGGGCGGTATTCTTTCACACTCAAGATTGCTTGGCAGAAGACGACCTTCTGGGCAGTTTGTTGCCTTCGAAGGTAACTAACACCGAGCTTGTGCCTTTACCCATAAGTCGGGCGGCGATAATCCTTGCCTTGCCGCATTTCATGTCTGCGAGCAACGTCTCTGGTGTCTCTTCGCTGTTGTCTCCCGGGGGGTATATGACACTGCGAATCTGGTTCTTCTCCATTGCTCTGTAGGGGCAAACTGTATACTGCTTGCTGTTCTTCTCTATTGCCTTAAGCCGTAGCAGCTTTTCTGCCGTGCCTTCTTCTTGCGTAGTGAGCGAGTGTTGGTCTTTGTCTGATACTGGATTTTGAAATTCTCTTGGCGTTTGATTCCTGCAGTTTCCGCGGCCTGCCTGATGTCCCTGGCTCTGAAGCCATTTACTGCTTCCTTACATACCGGCTTAAGGACAATGGCCCTGGTAGTCTTACTCTCTGGCCTCTCATTGATGCACATAGCAGCGGCTTTCTTTTCAGGTTCTTCGATTGACGTCAGCGATCGTATACGGCGGCGCCTGTTCTGAACTGGTGTCCAGGAGTTGTCCTTCATATTCTTCGCCAAAAAGGGTGGCTTCTGTCTCGTTAGGTTAAGCATTCTGGCTCTTTAGCGGGGTCTTTGTTAATTGTGCTGCTTGAGCTATCCTGAGATATTCTTGTCCAAGGCTTGAGCTCACCTTTTCTGCTGCGGCTGGTTGCGCGCCTTTTCCTTGCTGTGCGGTAGCGAGGTAGGTCAAGAAGCTTACAAAGAGCCTTCCGATATCTTCCCTCGCAACTCCAAATTCGTTCAATTTGCCGAGGGTGTTCTGGTTAGTACAATTTGAAGGCCTTCCATCGATGGGCTCACCGTGGTCGCGGTTGTCCCTGTAGCGGCAGCCTGAGTTTCCGTGCCTCGCATTCCAGACGTTAGGTTTAGCGAGGTGTCCAGAGTCTCGGGTTCCATATTCACCAAACTGGTACCTCCCGGACTCAAAATCGACGGTCGGAGGGTGGCGGAGGGCTCCCCTTGATCCATGGGGCCCTTTTCCGGGCCGCGAGTGCCTTTTAAGCTCGGAGTTATAAATACATGTCGGCGGAGCTAGAAAAAACACGTCCGTTAGAACGAGCGCTTCGTCGTCGTCCTCCTGACAGCTTAAGAAGTGGAAGGAAAACACCACAAAACTAGGACTCTGTTGATGCTGACATATGCCGGTACACGTGAAGCGACATCAGTTCGCAATGGCGATATGCCCACCTTCCACAGCCGTCACATCGTAGAGCCGCCACATTAGCATGCACCACTCTTCTCCTGCGGCAGTAGGAGTTTCGAGAAAGCAGACGCCTCGGACCAGTGTAGGATGCGATGCCTCTAGTGAAGAAGAGGCACCGCGTGATGTAGCGACGTGTCCACCTACAGAAGAGCAGTAATGCAACCAGGAGGCTGTGTTGATGGCGCGACTGGAAACAAATCTTAGCCGGCCCACTGTTCGACGTGCGCCTAGTGGAGGTCCAGGACAAGTGATTACTAATCCGTTTAATATCCCCTTAAAATCTGCTGGAGACAGCACCTGCGAACGTAGAGTCTCGTGAGACGACCGCCTCAAAGAAGTGGGTGCGGATGGTTGAGAAAAAAACGAAGTGAGTTGAAGATGACATCTCGTTTCTTAATTGTTCAATGGCGATAGCAAGGTTATGGGTAGCCGCGTGTTTTACTTTCAGGGTTTCCGACGAAAAATGGTTAGGTCACCATGAAGATCGCTATGATTGAGAGCTTGTATAGGGCGCATGCTTGCACGGTTCTTGCTTACCGCGTATACTACAAGGGGTGATCGGTGGCCGAGTGGGCTAGCGCACACCAGCTCGGAGCACGTGGAGCGAAAGCTCGCGCTGCAGAACCCACGGATCCTGGGCTCAATCCCCACCCCTGCCCGTTTCGATCTGGATGAGCATCGTACCGGCGTGCGGTCGTGTATTACTATTGCGTGATGCACGCTACAGACCCCAGGCTAGCGGTGGCACTGCACTGGCTAAATTGTTCATCTACAGCTGAGACACCAGACGTCGACTGAGGCAGACTAACTTCCGGCTGTAAAAACATACACACAACAATTTGCTTGCGTATACTACATGCAGCCCTGTCTTCGTGGAATGAGTGGCTCTCCGTGAAGATCCCAATGAGCCAAGGAATTTTAAGGGGGTGAGTGATGGGAAAAGCAACCTGGGAGACCTGATGAAAGCCGCCCTGGTAAATCGAAGAGCTAGCGCGGTCGTCTGGTATAGATGGGGACCAGTCTACTGATATTGCCGGTGCTTCAAGTTCTATTTCGGAGTGTTACCGACTGTAGATGATCGTTAATATGATTTCTAATGAAAATGTGAAGTGAAATCAAAAAAGGAATTATCAAAGACGACTGCACCGTTGTCTTACGTAAGTTCGCATCAAGTATAGAATATATATAAGTACGTTGGTATGAGAGTCAAAACGAAAACGAGCTGCTGAAGAACTATAATTGGTAATTAAAAACATTGAGACGAGGAAACAAAAAAAAAAAAAGAAAGACGTTTGAAATTCTCTGTAATGCCGAATGAGAGCACAGATCTTGAGGAGGAAGAAAGGAGGATATGAAGGGGAGGGTGTGCCCCTCCTTCCCCTCCCCTCCTCTCAAGGACGTTTCAATAGGGCAGGATCCGGCATAATGTCATACCCAGCGACGCCGGAAAAAGAACCATATCCCAGACTGCCTCGTGCACCGACGCGCTCTCATCCAAACTAAATTCAACCAGGCTCCCATCGTCTGCTCTCCGCTCGGTCGTTGGGCTTAAGCGACGTCTGCTCTGCGCCTGCGGTCTGCTTCGTCTGCTCGCTGTCGCGGCTGGCTTTCGATTCGATCGGCGCACCAAAAGATGTTTCGATGCGAACCCGCATTCTCATCACGGCGGAGGGAAACCAACACCTTCTGGAAGCAGGGTTTGTACGGCTTTCTCAACACGCGATGCCATTCTCAGCGTTCGTACGTACGACGACGGACACGCGATCGCTTTCCAAAGCCGCGCTACGACGGCTCGTTCGAGACGAGGCTCCAGGCGCGGTAGCGCGGTGTCAAAAGCGCCCGCTACACGCCGACGTCCTACTGGTCAGGCAAGTGTTGGGCTCCAAATCTCGCCTGTTCGACACCGATTCAGTGGACGCCGCCATTGCTGCCACGAAATATTGGGGCAAACAACAGCGTTCCCACGGAAATGCCATGGCAACGAGGGTTGTTTGCACCAAAAATTGATTTGACGTGCTCCCCATTGACCCCGTAAGTGATGACGTCATAACAAGGCGTCTGGGTCCAAACAACCCGTTGCTAGTGACTTTGCTATGGACTAATGAATGAAGACTCCACACGAGGCTAGATTTTTGCTTACAAGTAAGTAAATATTTTTTTGTAAGCAACCTAACTTTTTGACATCGAATTATGGAGATATTCTTGTCGTCACTGTGTCGCATTGCAACGATGAAAGCTATTTATGAAGACTTACACTCCGCTTAGCTTTGGTAGCAGACGACATGATAGATTTGCTGGCCTCTGTTGCAGCGGGCGTCTTCATTGAATTGCGTCGGTAAACGAGCGACAAAAACAAGTACATCGCCATGGCCGTAGAGGCCTCCGCAGTGTGCGTTTGTTTTCTGTGAAGAACCCAGCTTAGTTACGAGGGGTGAAAATGCAGTAGAATCAAACCACGTTATGCAGATCAGTTACGACGACGACCTTAAGTGCATTACCGGCGTAGTGCAGGCCAGCATGAGAAACAAATCGTACGCCGTCGAGGTAAGTCGTTTGTTATTATTATTATTGTGGTTGTCAGGTTATTAAAGAATTGCCTGTCTATCGCAATTTCGCAGTATTTTGCTTTTTTTCCCCCTTGGTATACATAAAATTCCGTGGATGTGCTCTTTTGAGGAAGATCTCCATCGAACCCGCAATTCGAGTACAATCTGTAATGAACTCACTTAATGTTTTTTATCCAGTTCTTTCGCGCTTTGAGGTCTTGCGGAAATCTGAAGAAACTGCAAGGGTCTTTCACTACGCGATAATTACAACCAGGTATACGAAGCACCCTCGCATAGCGCGAGTCCGCAAACAAAATTTGGGATCTCTACCGATTCCCTGAAGTGCTTTTCTCACGGGTGCAATGCGATCTTTTAGCAGACGATCATCTCGATCGACGCCCGGACTTTCGATAAACCATATTTTACATCGCACCCCACTATGAATCCTTATATGTGTCTGAAACTCATTATATTTCAAACAAATGCGATGTCAGAATATCGTCTTTATTCATACGATTCAAACGACGGCCACGGTTTGGCCGGCAGGCGTGCGGCAGACGGCATACTTCTTGCATTCCTCGTATGCTGCAAGCAGACATGTACACGTTACCCAAAAAAAGTAACTAAATACCGTTACTCGTTACTCGCTCAAAAAGTAACTAAATACGTTACTCGTTACCGATTCTCAAAAGGAACGCGTGAGTTACCTCAAAAGTAACGAGTTACTTTCCACGTTACTTTGACGACCAAATACACAACTGTTTTTGTTTCATGGTTTATTGTTTTCTTTTTAGTAGTCATTGCCCTTCAGCAGCAGCTGCCTGTAGAAGTTTTCATCAGTTATGTTTCCCCGCTTCCTTGAAAATACATCTCCGGCGACGCTGAAGAGTCGTTCTACCGACGCGCTCGAAGGAACGGCAGTGTTGTGCTTCAGGAAGAGCTGGTGAATCTTCGAGAACTGCGCCTTCATTGAGGACAGCGGGTAATGGGCTATGTGCCTTCCCGTGTTTGCAACCTCCGGGTTTACATTCGGTCCGTACCCGTTTCTAGAAGGTTCAACCAACGAACCTGATTGTGCTCGCTGGGTGAAGGACATTCCCAGCTGTAGAGTTCAGTACAGCAACGTTTATCGCTGGACACATCAGTCGAACCGTTTGACTGACGTGTTCAGCGATATACGTTGCTGTACTGTCATACTGGTTAGTTGTTTTTCGGGTTGCCCATCTGCCTTTGTCACAATAGACGCATACTCAGGCTAGAATAAAAACAAGGCCGTTTAAGCGGTGTTGTACACGTTACTCCTCAAAAGTAACGAGATACCGTTACTCGTTACTTGGCCTTCAAAGTAACTAAATACCGTTACTCGTTCCTTTTCTAAAAAAGTAACTAAATACGTTACTCGTTACCGAAAATAGTAACTAGGTACAAGTAACTCGTTACTTGTAACGCGTTACGTACATGTATGGCTGCAAGCATCTTGAGGACCGGAAGTTGCAGTCATAAATATTTCAGAAACGAGCGATTACCGGCACACTTCTGTCGAAACATATATGACATTCCAGCTTTCTACATTTGTGATTTTTAGAAGTTTAAATCCTACTCCTGATTTTTGAATGGTCGGGGTTTCGTAGCGAAACCGAGCCACATGTAATCGTCGGTAACAACGAACCTAGCAACGGTTTGTTTGGACCCATGACGTCACACTTACGGAATCAATTGGTTGAGAAGAGTTCGTGGCCAAGCCAACTTCCGCTACACTTCGCTCCATGTATTGAGAATACGGACGCCACGTCCTGCCCCTTAAAACCTCCTTACCTCCTCTTCTTCTGCTCCCCTCCCATTTAGCAGAATATTCTCGCTACATTTAGCGGAGAAAGTTTTCCGCTAAATTTGGTGGGGAATTTTTTAGCTAAAAATTTTTACTCTAAATTTAGTGGGGAAAGTTTTTCACAAAATGTAGCGGGGAACGTCTTCCGCAAAATTTAGCTGCAATTTTTTTCCGCTAAACTTAGCGGGGAAATGTTTCCGCAAAAATTTGCTTGAAACCTTTTTCCCAAAAATTAGCTTGGTGAACGTTTCCTCCAATAGTTATCGGGACAATGTTTCCGCTAAATTTAGGGACCAAAGTGTACTGCTAAATTTTGCGGGTAATTTTTTTTTTCTGCTAGATTTAGCGTGCAATGTTTCCGGTAAATTTAGCTGGGAAAATTTTTCGTTAAATTTATTAGAGATTTTTTTCCGCTAAATTTACACGGAAATTTTTCTCCTGAATATAGCGGGGAATTTTCCCACTAAGTTTAGCGGGGAAATTTTTTCACTAAATTTAGCAGTGAAGTTTTTTCGCTAACTTTAGTTGAAAATTTTTACCGCTAAATTTTTCGGAGAAATTTTCCCGCTAAACTTAGCGGGGAATTTTTACCGCTAAATTTAGAGGGGAAAATTTTTCCGCTAAACTTTGCGGGAAAATTTCTCGGAAACATTTAGCGGGGGAATATTCAAACTAAATTTAGGCGTCGTGTGACGTTACAAGGGTGATGTCACTCGTGACTCTCGTCACGTCGTTATGGGAACGTCCCATAGCTCAACGCACAGTTATGCCGACGCCGACGGCAACGGCGACGGCGACGCAGCTTGAGTAGGAAACTACCGCCTAAGAGCTGCGCTCTAAAATTATATACACACCACCATATCAAAACCAGCACACCATACAGCTTTCATTTACTTTCACAGCAGTATTCTTCCTTGTCAACTTTCAACCAAATTATACAGATTCAGCAGCAGGCACACTCACTACACTAAAAAAAGCCTCGAGCACACAAACAGTCCTCTTCCTCGTCGTCTTTTTCGTTGTTGTCTGCTCTCGTGTCATATTTCAATTAAAACATGTCCTAAGGGCAGGCACACACAAACAACCGAGAAACCATGAGCATCGAACACAGGTCTAATGTTGTATTATAAATATACATATAGGTACGCAGTAGGTATATCGTAATACACATTTAAGTATAGGTATGAGTATATATATAAATTTACACATGTAACTATGAAGCTTCTATTATTTCCTATTTCTGCTTTAAATTAATGTATTTTAATTAATTACGGGGTGTTTCATTCCAGCTGCTGGGAAGGGGCAGTTCTCAGCATGTCTGCAGCAATTTATGCCGTTCGGAACCTTTTCATAAAAACGTGTGTGCTCCAAAAACTTTCCAGAAAGCGAATTCTGTAACCTGTATATGATTGTTTGTTGAGCAATACAATGTTTTGCTGAATACCAAAAAAAGGGTCGTTCGAGAAATATGGCATTCATATTGATTTCGTAGAATTATCCAGTTTTTTTTTTTTTTTTTTTCTTGCTATCCTCTTTCTGTTTCAAGTCTGTAAAAATAACGTATCTTTAAAATATTACAGTATCAAAGCGCAATAACTCGTCACTATATTCTGATTATATTACCTCTAGAATTTTTATCTAGTTACAGCATTCCGAGTTCTACAAAGAGCGTGTACAGAGACGCTTCTTTTAATTTAATTAAAATATGTAGAGTTATTCGTTCCTTTTAAAACAAGCTGCTCTACATCGACCGAAAAGATCGTGGCTCGTCAACTGGAAACCCAAGAGCGCTAAGGTAACTGCTTTGAGCAGGCACGTCCACTAGGATAAATGGCGCTCGCCGGAACTCATAATTTTAAGGGAAAAACTCAACGCTGCGGCCCATCCAGCATTCTGAACTACACAAGAACTGTCCATGCCCACGCTATTATATTTCGCTGGAGCAAGCATCACTTCCGATGAGAAGTCATTCAGAAAGGCAAGAAGTACACGATTTTGCCATCTCCGTAATAGGTTCGGGCGGATATCTAAAATCTGGCTGATTGAAAACACTTTTTCTTGGCAAATGCGCCGTCCCTAGGTTATTTTTATGATACACCCTAGGAATCAATTTCAGTCTTTGGCAAAAATAAAATAACAATTGATACTGGGGTTGTCAATGGACATCAAAACACGCAGTTACACTACTCATACATTGTACAAAATTAAAAAAAAAATAAAAATAAGGGCAGTTCGTTTTTAACCAACGTAAGTTCGGCCTGCCTTTAAGGTGCGGCGAGACTGGTATACGCTGTCGATTAAAAATTTAGCCAGTGCACTAACTCTGATTGCTGGTGTCTTTACCGTGCACCACGGACTAGTGATACACGGCTGCACGACCGCACGGTGCTCATCCATAATGAAGGGAGCAGAAGTAGGGATTGAACTCGGAGACCTTGGAATCTGCTGCGCCATCTTTCGTATCCCGTACTCCGAACTGCGGCGCGCTAACACACGGGCCACAGATCCTCCCCATAAAGGACAGAGTGCTCGCTGCACACACGCTGACAGAATGAATTGGGGACACATATTTCTTTCATACATTTGTGCACTTCTATCATGTCCGCTGAAATCGCGTCAACGGCCAATGTGACAGTATCATCACTCAAGGAAGAATCATGTCTGAAACATGGTCTACACACTCTTTCGTATGCGGTACAGTGTGTGTCTGCGGTTTTAAAAGCCGCATTTGAACAATGACAAGCGGGTGCAGCGCTGTAGGCCTCTATTAGGTAAAGCCCCTTCATGTTTTAAAAGTAGCTCAAGGTGCGTCAATGCAAGAGGCACGTTCAATGTGCAGCCCTTGGGAAAATTCCATGGCGGCACAGCGCAGCACTGAGCTAGATATCAGACGCCATGTTCTTCCCAGGAGTTGCGCGCAGCACGTGTCTCGAGCAATTTCACAACAATAAATGGCACCAATTTTCCCAGAATAGCGGGATTTTATTATTAGGTTCATAGTGTCAGCCTCTTTCCGTCTGAGGCACGCAGACCTATTAAGTTTTCTCTCGCGCCACTACTCTGTGCTTCACGTTAAGAAATGCTGCCTTGGACAGGATTGGAAGTCTAGCAGCATCCTTCGTCTCCAATGCAATACGTCAGGAATCTAATCATGAGGTTTAGGAATCTGTTACTCTTTTATTATTTTTGACTTTTACATGTGTCACCCGATTTATGAACCACTCAATTGATGAAAAGTTTTTCAGAATAAATTATGTTATAATGTATAAGGTTTTGGTGACATTTACAAGAAACAAAACATATAAATATATTTTTAGCGCGCTTTATTAATAATGCAACAAGTATCTTTTCGTCGCTTCGGTTAACAGGCGTATATTACAGCACGTTCTCAGCAAGAGTTCTCAAAATAAGTTACGTTAACGCGGTGTACAAAAAGCTAAGTTATGCTGTTATCACGTGTGCAACTATTAATGAAGTTATTAAAGCGTCCAGCAAACATCACTAATCTAATGAAATGTCGACTGCTGTCTAGAAACCGGATTGTGTTGTAGGTGCTGAATGAATTCTAATGATAAGTACTTAAAAAATGAAGGTTGCGTTCTAGTATTGAACTACTGTAGCTAATATACACAAGATTCTATCAAAAAACGTGGATACTGATTGCATCGCATGTAATGATAAAGTAAAATAGTTCAGTTTGTTTTTATTGCGCGCATTGGAAGTTACCAACCTATACATCATTAAATACGCGCTGTTTAAGCACTTTTCGAAATTGAGTGCCATCTGGTGGCTGAAATAGCGGTTTGCCTTTTGCCATACTAGTAGCGGCAGTGAACATGTAGTCCGCGGTATTTTTTTCGAACACCATCAGCATCGCAAGTCAACGGCAAACGAAAATGTGCTCTTCACTGTGTACAGTTTTTTCTCGATCATTTTTTTTTCATTATCGAAGGCCAGAAAATTGCAGCCTTTCAGAACGAAGCGCGAACCCAGATGGACGCCTTGATAAACTTCTATACATCAAGGGGCTTTGAAGTCGATTCTGTGCTATTAACCGATTGACTGGGCCAAAGTTAGAACTGAACACTTACACAGCTCTTTCATTCAATTTCTATTTTGGATCATGCTAACGTCTCGAATCCATAGGCCTCGAATCGTCAGCTTAGGGGTATCTTCAACTTGCTCCTTCCTCACTAAATAAAAGGCCGCCATTAGTACGGCACATATGCTATTTGTCAGGTGATGAAGATAATGATCAAAGTGGCCAGACTGAATTTTCTTGAGTTTCTATAATAATCTTGAAATTGTCTTACTTCTAAGAACCTTTTAAATGAAACAAAAAGGAAAGGCGTTCTTTAAGGAGTTAAATACTTACATGTTTCACACGCTTTAAGAATTGTTCTCGAATGACTTACAGGAAATACACCAAGGACTGTCACGACGCAAAATAAAATTGACAATTTCGGGGCCATGGAAGTATCTTTCGCGCGGAGTAGAGTGCAGAAGAGGAATGTAATGGGAATTTATTATACTTTCTTTTAAGAGGGCATGTAGGTTGAACAACCTTTGAGCAGCAGCTGTTGAGCGGGATGTTTTTAACGCTATTTTATTAAACAGCAAGCCTCGATAGCTTCAAATTAACACACATCATACAAAATTGGGTGAATCACGTTTCATGAACAACGAAAAATTTGAATCACATCAGACGCCCTTTTAAAGTTGTTGATTTTATTATAACGTGTTCTGGTGATTTTAATATTTCGTCGTGACTAGACGAACTTTTTTTGATGACGCTTTATTTTTTCTATTAACTTATAAAGTGGTTACAATCCGCGCATTTATGTGTTGATATTATTTCCGATACTCTCTTTGAAACAACTTCAACAGGCGCGTTATGCACCCTAGATAACAAGCATGTTATAGTTTTGGCTGTGGAATTTCTGATAGCCCTTTCTTGAATATTCTAAATAATCATGAATATTCTGTTTAACTCCTTGCAGACCACTTCAAAATTAATATAAACATAAAAACTCAAAGGGAGTTTCGTACTCTTTTGGCCGCCAGGAAGTTATGACCGAATTAGACATTTTAAATTATTCACTTCCTGAGGCAGCTATTTTCGAGTATTATTTACAAAGAATGACAACTACTGGCAATATGTAGAATTCGTCAAGAATGTGAGTAGATGCAGTCAAAATATCAAATGAACGGAAACGTATTTTCAGTGGCGCTATGAGTAGTAGGAAAGGTGCACCAGTTTGCACACCTGTCAATCAACGCCCAGGGGGGCGGAGCCTAACCCAATCCGACCAATCACAAGGCAGCAGGGCGGGGCCAAACCCAATCCGACCAATCACAGAGCAGTAGGCCGGGGCCCTTTCCCTCTCTCCCATCCCAGTGACCAATTACCGGCCGAGGGCATCGATGGCCCCGCCCACAGGGTATTAGCCAGTGACCAACCGGAGCTCAGCGAGGCCCCGCACTCGAGTCACGTGCTCGGTATAGGTATAAAGTCACGTGTCAGGCGCGTGCCACAAGCGTGCCACTTGCCATGTAATTACCAGGTGTTAACCCGCTGTTATCGATCACGTACGGGGCGCGTGCCAGAAGCGTGGGAAAGTCACGTATCAGAGATGTCATCACCAGCTGTTGTCAACCGCTCCCTTCACGTGATGTCAACCACCTGATTCAACCACGTGATTTCTTCGGGTTGGAGTTGTGTCCAACAGAGGGCGCTCACGTGATCTCATGCGTAGTTCGTGCTGCATCCGACAGAGAGCGCTGCGCTCCGGTCACATGTCGGTCACGTGACATTATTTGAATCGCTGCGCGGTAAACATATTTTATTCGCTAAAAAAGGCTCTGAGGCGGCTGGGAATCGACCGCGGTACCTCGTGTACAGCAGCCCGACACCCTATCCCCTGAGCTACAAGCGCATTGCTTCCGAAAGCGCTTCCCTCGGCTTCGTTGACAGTGTGTGTGTGCAATTCAGATCACGTGGTTTCCCGACACTTGGCGTTTGTAATACGATTAAACCACAGGGATGCGTCATTGCCGCAGGTAACGTGACGATGGTCGTGTGACGTCGCTGCGCGCTAACGTTGCTCGTCTTCCTATCACGTGATTTCGCTCGCGCGCGCGATTCAAGCGCTGTTCGCGGACTCGGGGCACCCCCTTAGCTGTTGCGTTTGGGGTCTTCGACCCGCTGGATTTCGGCGTCATGTGACGGTCCCCAATAGGAAGTAGCTGGGTCCCTATACATTAGGGTTGAGGTGAGTGTAGAATTTTGAAGCTTGCGGATCGTGATTGATGTTGATCCTGCGTAAAGCTTTAAAGTGGCCCTGTTAAAATTTGGGGCCAGCTCGCAAAAAACTTTGCAAAGACCCAGCGAATTTCGGGAATAGGCGCCATCTAGTGTTCAGACTGTGAAGTGGTCCTCGTCCAAATTGGGTGCCATCTTGTGGTAAAAGCCTCGACCCGCTACAAAATTTTGAACGTCATGTAGCGCTCCACTTGGCATCAGCTGGGTGCCTCTAAATTGGGAATGCGGTGACGGTAAAACTTTGAAGCCGGCGGACCGTGTTAGATTTTGGTCCAGCTTTGAGGTGGACCTGCTAAACGTTGGGGCAAAGTCTTGAAACTCACGGACCGTGTTGGACCCAGTGATTTGTTTTTGAATAGACACAATCTAGCGTTTGAACTTTGAAGTGCTCGTCGCCAAAACTTGATAACATCTAGTGGTGAAAGCTTCAACCCGCTAAATTCGGGCGTCATCAGAAGATTCCCTTAGCACCAGCTGGATGCCGCTAAATTGTTTTGCTGGGATGACGATAAAACTTTGAAGTTCGCAGGCCGTGCTACATTTTGGCCCAGCGTAAAGCATCGAAGTTGCCCTGCCGCGCACTTAGCACACACAGTCTGCTGTATCCACTTACTTTTGAGGGATGACGGCAACAATTCGAAGTTCAAGAACCGTGCAAAGTTGAGACCAAGCGTAAAGTTTTGACGTGGCACTGCCATATTTTGGGGGCTGGCCCCAGTGTGAAACCTCTGAAGTGGCCCTGATGAAATTTCGGGCCCACCGCGTAAAACTTTGAACAGTACCAGCCAATTGTGGTATATCCGACACCTTAGAGTTAAAACTTTGAACTGGTCGAAGATTATTTTAAACCTCAATGATATGAAGATAGCGTTTCCTCTTCTTGAGTTCGCGCGCACGCACAGTTTAGGTCCGGGATTTAGGCGTATGAGTTGTCGCCTGCGTTCATAGATGGTGCGCGTTTATGTTGCTAGGCGTTTTTGGTGTTAGGGCATGAGTGACACCTGGTGGCGTGGGTGCAACTTTGCGACATATGTTGCTGAAAAGTTAAATTGTTGCCTTAAAGGTGTGCTCATCCATATTTTCGCGCTCGCGCAAGTCCAGGCTTTGTGTGTGTGTGTGAGTTGCCGATTCCGTTTGTAGATGACGCGCACCTGAATCCCTTAGCTGGCGTGAACTTTTACCATTATCACGCGACATCTCTCGCTAATTGAGCGTCATCTGCAGCTGCTGAACGGAGCAGTGCGGGAAATGAAACGGAGCGTGGCAGCATCCATACGCTGAAGATGAGACAGATATGGTGTTTCATATTTTTATTCTCGTACGCTCTAAAAACACGCACACTTATAGATACAGATACGGCGCTTAATTTTTTTTTCACGCTACTCAACAAAGAAACCTTTGGAACCACCTTACACAAAAATGTAACACACAAGCAGACACATCCGAGGCAAAAAGTTGTGAAATGACATCTCACGAGCAACGCGCGATAGGATCCTCGCATCGCAGATAACTCCTTGACGATGTCGCTCACAAATATTTTACAATAAAAGGGACCATGAAAAAAAAATGGATCCTCTACATCTCGTAGACGAAGCAATGAAACACCTCTTACCTATTTCTTGGGAGAAACGAGGCGACTACGCTGATTTCCACCCGTCTTTTTTTTGTAACAAAACAGCTTCGTTGGTTTCAAGCTCCAAGCCCTCAAACGTCGAGTACATCCTGTTAGGAACGGGTTGGGCTGCAAGATCTAGTTTCTGTGACTATCTCGACACTATAGATGTGCATACATAAGGTACCTACTGTTAAAAAAAAAAAAAAA
This sequence comes from Ixodes persulcatus, assembly GCA_013358835.2. Lineage (NCBI taxonomy): Eukaryota > Metazoa > Arthropoda > Arachnida > Ixodida > Ixodidae > Ixodes > Ixodes persulcatus. The sequence goes on from JABSTQ010008977.1 coordinate 23,769, forward strand.
AAAAAGTGAGACATGATAGGTCTGACTTGTTCTTCGGAGTCTACCAACACTAGGCAAACCATAATGGTACGGCTCTAAATAGTTCGAGCACACTTTCTTCAAAGCGAAATGACGTTTAACAGCGTACTTAATTTGCATATGACGCGGTTCCGTCTAGCACGATCCGACCTTGGAGAAATCCCGTCCGCTCGCTCGTTTTCCTTTTCACGGAGCGGATCGCCGTCTAACAGGAAGTTGTGCACCTGTGACCTGACTCGAGGAAAATACACAGCGGCATCGTTACCCTGATAGACGGCTTTGCGAGACTTTTTCTTCTTTTCAAATGGGCCAACAGCCTACGCTTTCGTTGTAACGGGTGTCTGACCGGGTTTAGGAGGCGAGAAACCCTGTCTAACTTTCTAGCGAAGTAGATACCCCGTTGGCATTTGAAAAAAAAAAGTCTCGCAAAGTTTGTCACGCCCACGAAATGGTTCTCAACAAGGAGAAGATCGATATGCTGGTCCAACTTGCGTCATAAACATATCTTCAGTGGGTAGACAAAGTTTTTTCTCGCTGTCATAACCAAACACATTCGCTGAGACACACAGATTTGCGCTCAAAGACCCCCTGGTACGGTTACAGGCAAGGTTTTCGGGAACACGTACTCGCGCACACATGTTCACGATACGAGGATGCTCTTCCTCTGCCACGTCGTACACCTCTGCGTCTCGTCCATATAAATCGTACTGAGTCACATAATTATGAAGAGCGCTCACTCTTTCACAAAACGGAATGCATGACGAGGGAGGTACAGTGCGAACCAAGGCTCAGGGAACTTGCAGCGAGTCTGGACTGTCATAATGCTGTCGGTCGTCGGGAGAGCACAGGTGACGAATAACTATGATGGGGATGAGGTGGCTAGACGATATTCGCAGATATCCGACACACTAAACATTGTAACACCCATAATCGTGTAGAAAGGGTGTAAGAAGGGTGCAAGTTAGGAAAAACACCCTTTTTACAACCTTTTTACACGATTTCTGAATATCAGTGGGTGTAAAAAGGGTGTGTTGACGTCTTACACCCCTTACACGCCCTTTTTACGCCCCTCTTGTAGCGATGGTTTCTAAAATCGTGTAAAAAGCGTGTATGGGCGAATTTTACGCCCTTCATTCACACGGTGTGAGAGGGGCGTAATGTTGATACTGTCGAATACACCCATGATTTCATAACCGTTCATGTTTATCGCTTTGGCGAAACTGTTGCTGATGTACGGCATACTAACATCGAGTATGATTAATCGCCACACGAAGGCGCGTATGATTAGGAATTGCTAGAAAATAGTTTTTGCAACTCCGATCGAACTCTCCATCCGACACGAGCCGAAAATTACGTGTCGCGCGTGCATCCGTTTTATCAGTTCAACTTCGATTTAAAAAATCACTTCCGCTCGCACAAGGTGACCGAAGACGTGTAAATAGACAGCCCAGGAAACATACCGTATTGCGCGATACTGGGTCTAATCGAAAAGATTGTGCCCACACCATTTTGGTTCAGCCAATGTTTAACGAACGGGATGAGTCGCGCCGACGCCATCCTGACATAACGTACGCGACGCCGTTTTTGTTGGAGTGTTGAGAGTATCCTGCGTTAATCGGCTATGCCGGAGAGGTATTTCTATTTCTTGACCGCCTAAAATACGACGTTAAAAAAACATTAAGCAACACGGAATCTGCTTGCTTTTAGCCCGAGAAGTCTTTCTCGGGCTAAAAGCAAACAAATTCTGTTTTGCTTAATATTTTTTTTTTGACTGCGCTGAAGCTTTGAACAAGCTGTGGGCGCCCTTATTTCGGGTAGTACAATCTCACCTGACTGGACCAATAAGTACATTTCCCAACACATGGAGAAAAAAAAAAAAGAAAGGGAAAGAAGGAACTCAAACGCATAAACAAGACGACGATCAACGAGTTCTACCGAGACAGCATAAGCCGCTCCCTGGCTCCACACTTTTCGAAAGGGAACCGCCACCCGAACGACGACTCCAAGCACACAAGGCGACCCTCCCTTACAGCGCAGGAGGCAGCAGAGGGAGATTAGCTGCTTTGTCCACCCCCCTTTGACCTCGTCTTCTGATAAGCTTCCACACCTCATTTTGGGTCTTCGTGTGGCTGTGCACACTAAACTTTTTTACACCCCTTAGGGGTGTAAAGCACTTGTCCCAGGAAGAGCACCCTTTGAGGGTGCAAACGAGCACCCCTGGGCCAAGCACCCTATAAGGGTGTGAAGTAGTATAGGGTGCACGGTGCAATGCACCCCAAAACAAGGGTGCTGATGCTGATTTTTATGGGTGCTCGAGGATGATTCATTCCAATCGAAATACACTTTTGTAAAACAAAACTTATCTTATTTACACAGATGATCTCGTTACAGATGAGCACTTAGCCAAGCCGACACTTTGTACGGCAGGGTGGCACTAAAAGTGGACTATTATCTCAAATTAGTTGATTAACTTTTTCAATTACTGGTTTGACAGCTGTTGTGAAATTGAAAACAGTCACCTCCTTAAACCAGTCAATTTTTTATAAATCCTAAAATGAGCACACGGACCAAAAAAAAAAAAAGAAAATATTATTTCACCAAAGGCAGTGGTATGTAGTGGCCCGGAAAGTATTGTATCCCACAACTTGTGTTGTGTGCAAGAATCATTCGCAGTCATTTTTTCTGAGGTTAGTGCTCATTTCACGAAAAATAAGCTGGTCTAAGGTGACTGCTTCCATTTTCACAATATGTCCTGGTGCCATCGAACAAGTAACTAAAAAGCTAATTCATGGATTTTAGGTAATAAGTCCACTTTCAGCTGCCATCTTGCCTGTATAAAGTGTCTGCAAGGACAAGTATAACTCAACTGTAAAAAGATAATTTGCATAAAACAGAAGTTTTATTTTCGATGAGAATGAATCACCCTGTATCTCAACACCTGTCAAACTGGGTTTAGTATACGAGGTATGGCAACCAGAAAACCACAAAGTATGCAGAGCAGATAACTGAAGAAATAAGGAGATATGCAAAAGTACAGTGCCAGCATAGGACCTCACTACAGAAACTGGATTCATTATTTGATATGTGTGCAATGCATAGGCACACAAGCTACTTGAAGCAGCTGTGCATTAGATGCACTGTCAGATAATGAAGGCAAGATGTGCATGGCAGAAAAGGTAATATTTCAATGTGAAGCTTTACTTATGCGCAAATGGAAGTTACAGGAAAATCTTACATGATTTAAGTTTTACTTCCCACAAAATTTGGAAGGAAAATAAAAAATATCACAGAATTTGTTCCATGCCTAAAGCTTCTGAATTCAATAATTGCTCGATGGTCTTAATACTCGTATACTTCCACAAAATAGATCGAAGTTTTCTTTATGAATAGATGAGTGGGAGACATTCTCAAACATTTTAAAGGAGTCTGCCACCAATCTCAATGAGTCATTAAAAGTGTCCAATTGTCGAACTGCCAACACTGAAGTGTGATATGCACCACATGCAGAATGAGCGCTAGCTCATGCAAACTATGCAATGTTAAAAAGTGTATGGTACAAACATTAATAACAAGGAGCTTAGCTTGTTCAGTCCTGACACTTGGTCTCTGCATCCTGCTCTGGCTGGTTGGTCATTTGCCTTGCGTATGAGGTGGTTACGAGTTGTCATACTTGGTATGCCGTAGTACCTTTACACTTTCGCCCAAGGCATGGCAAGTGGCATCAGCTGCATTCAAACAGCATGTGATAAAGCTGCAAATAAAAGTTGTTATAAAACGAGAAAAAAAAACTGAAAGGAAAACTAGATTAATCACTATTTACTGAGCTATTATGTGAGCAGAAAAAAATAACGAGGTATGTGCTCCCCCCACACATCAAAATACAATACTTGAGGCATTCTATGAAATATCACAACATCTATAGGCCTATAGATGCTAGTAAAAATCGAAAAAAAAAGAGTCAATAAAAGCCAAACTAAATGAATAACCATTTATTGAACTATTACGTGAGCACAACAAAATAACCAGGTATGTCCTCCATACAAATAACCAAATATATTTTTAAAATATCACAGCATAGGCTTAAGATGCTAGCGAAAATTATAAGAAAAAACAAAAATAAATACACATTACCTCAGTACATCACAATGGCTCTCGATAAAATGACTAGAACGGAGGAGCAATTTAGACGCCTTCCGTTTCGAGTATATACTTTTTTTTTCCATTGCACATGAGACTTTCATAACCAGGTATGTCCTCCATACAAATAACCAAATATACATAAATATCACAGCATAGGCTTAAGATGCCAGCAAAAATTATGAGAAAAAACAAAAATAAATACACATTACCTCAGTACATCACAACGGCTCTCGATAAAATGTCTAGAACAGAGGAGCAATTTAGATGCCTTCCGTTTCGAGTATATACTTTTTTTTTTCCATTGCACATGACTTTCATTTAGGACCCTAAAGTTGAGTAAAAAATCAAGCTACACTTCTAGTTTAGAGTTAGAAAGTTAAAGGGGTGCTGTACTGGAATTTGACTTCACAAAACAAGGCACCAGAAGCACACAGTAGGATGCTACAGACCGCAAAACATATCTCATGCAGCAGTACCTCAATGGATGGCCATATTTTCGGAAAAGAAGGCCGCAATTGAGCAAGGCTTGTGGCGTCACGGTTCTCCCAGAAGTTTCTCGCTTCCTCTCCTACAGACTTTGTCCCCTTGCCTGCGAATGACCTCAACTGCCCGAATGGTGCGGCGAAGAGGCGAAGGGAAAAGGAGAATACAGATGTCGCAAGCTTTGTTCAATCATGCTCATTATTTCCAAAAATACAGCCATCCGTACAAGATACCATCATATGAGTTATGTTCTAAGGTTTGCAGCATCCCACCTAGTGCTCCAGCCTCGTTTTGCCATCCAAATCTCAGTTCAGCATCCCTTTGGTACTAGAACGGTTGTTTGTCTGCCTCATTAATTTTACTTTCTTGCTACCTTGTTCAGGAATTTCGTCACAACTGGCCTCGGAGTAGTGCTGCTGAATCCGATAAACAACCGTTCTAGCACAGCAACTGTGTTTGCTGCCTTTGTTGAGTACTTTATGTTAAAAAGCCAGTACGCCGCCATGATGGCAGCGATGCCCTCCTCTGCATTCTTCACAGAGAGAAACCGCTGCCTATCGACAGCAAGGTACAAAAAGTCGGCCCCCTCGGCGTCATTGCCAGAGTACACGATGCACGGCGTTGCCGGGATGTCTTGCTCCTGTGTTGGCAAACAAAATCAATGCAATGTAATGCAGGAACCATGTGTGATAGTCTTCTCTAAATCATCACAGTTAACATATCACTATCTACCAGCGAGCTGGTCCAGTGTTATTTGCTATAGTTACTTGATCTATGTGAAATATGTAATTCCCCCACCCGCTGCAGGCCTGGTTATACTTGTACAGAATGCAACTTAGACAAGTGGCAGTAAATTATGCTTTCCCAGCGCTGAAAAATATACAACATCATCAGTGCAACAGGGGCACTTGCATTATCTCTGCAATTAGTGAAGTTTCAACAATGCTAGCCAGAAGTCTGGTTCCACATGGAGACGTAAAAGTTGCTTTGGCTTGCTCATTGCAAAAAAAAAAGCCAGAATCAGTCAACAGGAGCCCACATTCTCTTTGCGTGATCTCCTGGGCCCCTTTGCTCGAAGCGCTAACTGCGGCTAAAGTTAGCCGCACTACCTAGGAGAGGGATTTTAAAATCATGTGACTGGCTCAGTAGGGATGCGAGGAAACATGGCGGTGCCCCGGTGAGTGAGCGCCGCTAGCTTTGAAACTAATATGTCGTTGTAGCTGCAATGTTGGGTGCGTTAGTCAGCAACGAAAGGTGCAGGAGGCTTTTGCTTTGCCTTACCTCACTTAAATCGCAAAACATGAGCAATGACCTCGCCGCATTTTTTAGATAGTCTTTCGATTCAGGCCTTTCCTAAGCCTAAATGAACGCGATAATTGTTGGCATGGCAACGTCTTTGCAAAGCGGATTGCCTCGACTCAATCGGCCAGGTATTGATAGCCCACAAAAGCAGACAGCGTCCCCCCAATAGACCTTTTTCTAAATTTCCCAAGCACCGAGGTGCATGCTACGAGTGTAGTTACACGTGTTGCGCATGCTGGCATCTGCAGTAGCAATTGTTCTAATGAAGTGTCTAGCGTTACGTCCGACGTAACCCAAGTTACGTCCGAATCTCCGCCTTCCCTAGGTTCACGGGGGAGAGAGAGGAGAGCGGGGGGGGGGAAGGGTTAGGTATACGTGTTTCAGTGCTCCGTCCGGAAGTAACGCTAGCCACAGCGTTGTTCTAAAGGAAAAAGCCTAAAACAAATTTTGCCTTGCACGTGGGTTTGTCAAAGCCTTATTATGATTATTTACTTCGAATCTTTTATAAAAGGAAGGCCAGTGCGCGCGGACCATATAATTACACTTCCAGCGTTCTCCTCGATGCTCGGGCAATTTAGAAAAAGGTCTATTGGAACGCTGTTTGCTTTTGTGTGCTATCAATACCTGGCCGATTGAGTCAAGGCAATCCACCTTCCAAAGACGTTGCCATGCCGACAATTCTCGCGTTCATTTAGGCTTAGGAATGGCCAGAATCAAAAGACAATCTAAAAAGCGCGGCGAGGTCGCTGCTCATGCTTTCCGATTTAAGTGAGGAAAGGCAAAGCGAAAGCCTCCTGCACCATTCGTTGCTGACTAACGTGCCCAATATTGCAGCCAGAACGACATATTAGTTCCAAAGCGAGCGGCATTCACTCACCGGGGCATTGTCATGTTTCCCTGCATCCCTACCGAGCCAGTCACGTGATTTCAAAATCTCTCTCCTAAGTACTGCGGCTAACTTTAGCCGCGATCTGCACTTAGAGCAAACGGGCCCTGATCTGCAATCTTTGCCTCCCACGCACAGCTGGGCAAAAATATTTTGCTAGAAATCTTGTGGAAACTACTTTTGGTCACGATGCTCCCAACCATCAGTGTGTCAGAAAAGACAGCCACTGGATCTTTTGTACCTTTATAGAAAAGTGTGCCGTGCAGCGAATAGAAAGCTTGCTTGTCGAAGTTGTAGTCAAACATGTGAAGCAGTGCCATCGGTGCCTTATTGGCTCCCCGAGACCATGTGACTCCTAAACATCACTCCCAACTGCATAGCTTTGCTAACACTGATCAAGATGAAGGCTAAACTAGGTACAAGCATGGAACATGGCACTATCTGTTGTGCAAGAAAGGTGCTAGTTTGTAATGTACCACACGTTTGCTGCCATTAAAAAAAGGAAAATGAAAAACTTTAATAAGATGGATACATTCACAATTGCATATGTCCACCAAGGTTGCGTAAACATTTGCTTCGAAATATTGTGCATAAGGGAATTCATCCAAAGTGCTAGGTTACATTCTGCAATCTATGCTAGGAAAGATAGTTGAGAGCTTACCTCCTCTCCAACAAACAGATGTGACAGTGCCATGGTTTCCTTCACATTGTGACCCACAATTATTGTAGCCGCTACTGCCAAGATGTCTGAAAAGTAGTAGCACCGTTCCAGCGTAAGGTTAGTAGAAATTCTCTGCAGTTTCCATGCACTTGGCGCCGTGGAGGGCGAGCCCTTCACGGCGCTTGCCCACATGATTTTGAAAGGTCCATCGAAGTTGGAGCTTCGGATACTAAAAGGAGTGTGGAGCTGGATATAGTGCTGTACAAGGATACTCCTTGTAAGCGTCTAAAGTGCACTGGCGAAGCCTCTTGGCTCCAGCCAGTATCAGGGGCAGCACAAAACGACCAAGACCACGCTAGTGTTCTGAGCACGCTTTTTTACAGCGCCATGTCAACGAGTCGAAGGCACAGATTGGCGAGCGTTGGTTGCAGTTAGTCCCATAACCACCTGTTGCACAAAATTAAGGAGCTTGGTACGATGCAATGTTTACTGCAATCACACAGGTTTAATTTCAGTCACTGCACAGCTGTGACAACTGCTCGAGAGTGCTTTTACTGCTGAGCTACTGCCACCAGCCGTGCACTGGTGCGCCACCTGTTCCACCGCATCATGGTGGGCAAGTTGATGATGTGATGTTTTCGTTGCTTATTGATTCCATACTTTATAAATTTAAAATGTTTTTTGTTTATCTGCGATGCTAAATAAAAACTACTTTCATAAATAACTGGTGCAGCTCCCCGATTATAATATTCATTTTGCTTTGAAAAAGACTTAACGGCTCTGACCCATCGCAGTTTCTTCATGAGGCATCACCAATGCGTCGCAAGTCACGCGCATTCGGCATCATGCGACGCCACTGCAGCACAAGCTGTTCCTGCCTTGTTCAATTAAAACATAATGCACTAGAAATATAATTCTCTCAATGCCTAGAGTGCCTAAACCACCAATACAGGGTTTCAAAGGACTACTTTTATGTGAAGAAGCTGAAATGGAAGGTCATAAAATGAAACAAAAAAACTGCTCCTTCATCATCTTTTGCCCAGTACAAACTGACATGTCTAACTATTTGCTTCAGGAAGCTCAACGACGTCACAATGCACAAAATGAAGGCCACTGCGTGGCAACTCCATGGGTAGTGGATATTTCCTGCCCGTCCTGTTTTTCTGTATTGTTCTGTCGTGCGTGCATTCAATTTCGTTATCCTCACTCTGCATTCCTCAGCGCAGTTTCTCGGCCACTAATATATATTATAGCTTTTTGGATCCAATTAATTTGAAGTATATGAACCTCAGCTTTCTCAGTGGCACAGGGGCATTGCCAGAGCCTGTCCTACTCAAAAGATAAGGAAAGCCCATGCAGGATTTATGTTGCAGGGACCATCCTGTACTATGTTTAACTTATTGTACTTACGACGTGTTCGGAGCCTGTGTTGGTCCATGCAGGCAGCTTTGCGGGGTGACTCCATTACTTGTTTGGGACAGCTGATCGACAATCTTGTGGCAAGCATCACAATTACGTCCACGCCCTCGGCTACCTTCTTCATGACGTTTGTTTTGGTCAGCCTTTCAAAGTCTTGGATGAGCTTCACAAATAGGAACAGAGATGATTTTATAAATGCAAACAGCATAACACCAATGTATTTTCGATATCTACATTAAAACTTCACTGTAAACACGGTTTTCAGCAACTTATTCAGTTAACAAGACTGAGTCCATAAGCTGGAATGACGATAAAGCCTGTTTTATACCCTAGTTGCACGGGTTCTTCGAACTGTCATTGAGTGAATTGCAGTTGACTCAATCAGGATCGAACCGAGTTATATGGCAGAGCTAACTGCGATTGAGCCACTAATGACTATTTAGTTCAACTGAGCTCCCCTACCTCAGTTCAAACTGAACGGGCTTCACGAATACAGTTCAAAATGGCGGCGTGCACGGCATCGCCGCCACCAACCGGCATTCATGAAACACTTATTGCTTCAGAATGAAGGGAGACACATCTAGAAGGAATCGTAGCAGCACATATTCCGGTAAAGATTGTGTTTATAGGCGTCTAAGGTCCCGCTAAAAAGATCCTGATGTGGTGGCCTTTCCGAGTGATTTACCTCAACATCTAGACTGATCCGGTGACACGGAAGTTAGTTTTGTTTTGCTTTCAACTATGTCCAAAACAGCCGTGTAGCACTATCTCAGTTCAGTTAAGTCAATTGACAGTTCGGGCCGATGACTGCTATTTACTCAATGGCAGTTCAAACCACCCGTGTAACTAGGGTATTACACACCCATATGCAGTGCATAACCTGAAAGGGCAAATCCACAGGAAGTTTCTTTTTCAAGCCTATTGTGATATGTACAGTTGTCGTCATTATGAGGGTGAACATGCTGCTTCGTTCGATCACGATCACCAGCTGCTCTAATGAATGCCAGCACGAATGAAGGCCACGGAGGGTTTCTTTCTCCTGCGCAGTCGCTAACCTTTAAGGCGCCTTCACATGTTTGCATCGACTTCACTGTGTCGTGTCGCGTTGCACTACACGTTGCCTCCCCATTGGCTCGTTGCAAAGGTGGCCCATGGCAAGCTGTGTACAGATCTCGGCACAGGCAGACACAGCACAGTCAAACGCTAATGCCTGAACCAACCTTTATTCTCGTTGAAGTCGCTTCAAGGTGGAGGTAGGGGCGATCGAATGATTCAGAGTGTTCTATCTCATGTTGAGGACAACTGTACATGGTCACAGTAGACTACCTAGCAAGCTCACTAATGAAAACGTTGTGCGGCACTGACCGAATTTCTACATATCCACACAAACAAGAGAATTTGCAAAACTCCTGTTTTTGTAGCTCTAGAACTCCCTGCACGCCATGAAATCAAAACTACAGGCGACCAAGGCAGAATCACTTATTACTTGCAACCAGGTCAACAAGTCGTTATGGTTTACTATGCTTGCTTTGGGCTGATATTCCACTGATATTGGCACCTGCTTTAGTGGTTCTATGAGATATGTTTTCAATAAAAAATATATACACTGTGAAGCTCTGGGTCCTATAAGATTTTAACAGAATGCTTGTTGAAAAGGTGATGCCCTCGAGTCAGTGTCACTACCAAGATTGATGAATTAGACGGCACTGTTATTATGAGCAAACTTGGTCTGAAAATATGTTTTGCACTTTTACTGAAAACCGTATAAGCCAAGAAATGGCAGTACCCTTATTATGTCCCACAGCTTTGTCATTATAGGATAAAAAAATGAAGCAGAATTTTATGGTAACAAGAACCAAAGACTGAGGGACACAAAAGGGAACTCCGGTTTTTATTACCATGAATCACGACAGCTATACCTGTTTTCACCTTAAGAACCGAAGTAAAACAAGTCCGGCTCCTCGCGGAACATTACTAATTTCCCCCTTTATGTGGCTAATGAAGACATATGTAGGTGAATTTTAGATTAGATATATGTTATCTTTTCACTATGTACACGTTCCAAACGTCAAAGGCATCGCTTTTTCCTCCGACAACCGAATCTCGTGAGAACTATTTCGCGCCGCGTAGGAACAATGCGCAAAACATACTTTTTTCTTAAGGTGAAAACAGGTATAGCTTGTTTTTCAAGTATTGTTATGGTTACGCAAAACTTGTTGCAAAAAAATACCTGTACAGATGTTATATACAAGAGAGTGTGGCAAGGGGCCAGTAAACGTTGACAAACGAGATAAGCATAAAGAAGTAAAGTTGAGATTATATGACATGCTTGCAAAGCGCATTTCTAGATTAACCTATTTTGCCGTGACTACACTAAAGAAGAAAAAGAAACTGAAGTGGCGACTTACTCGGTCAAAGTCCATTAGGTAGGGATACTTTTGTTTCACGTCGTCCATCCCCAAAGTGGTTAACTCGACCAGCCTTGCTGTTGCTGTCACATCCATCCTTTCTTTGATCTGGTTTTCATCGGGGTGAGACTTTTTCACTTCGTTTTTGAGCCACTTCTCATGGGCTGCCAGGCTTGTCTTGTCCTCACCAGCAGCCGAAGCAGGAACTGTGATGTCCTAAATTGGATGTGGTTGAAATAGAGTATAACAAATAATGGTGTGCTCTATTACATAAGCTACCAACCAAACCTTTTATTCATTTATTTCAACTGATATTGATCCTCCATGGCAGTGGTTCTCAAATGGGGGTCCGCGAACGCGTTCTAGGGGTCTGTGAAGCCCTGCCTCATTAGTCAAGCCCGGCAGTAAAATTTGTATTTTTCTAAATTGAAAAACTTTCCAACTTTCGAGTGTGTTTTCTTGTGTGTATGTCAATGACAGAAGTCTTGCACTTACCTATATTGATTTATTGAATCATTATAATTAATCTATATCTTTCTCTTACCGTCACTACGAACAGGGTCACCCATCATCTTCGGCGATCCTCAAGGGATCCGCGAAACATGAATGGTTGAGAACCACTGCTCCGTGGGAACAAGATAGAACCTACACCTGTATTCCTTTCCACTTTTCAATGGAAAGTATAGCCTCCAACAGCCTTTCTTCACCTTTTATTGTCCACGATGCACACGAATATCTTGTATTTTGAATTGTCTCGAACCAACTTATCACAAAATACTATAGCCATACAGATATGAGTCAGCGAGGAGAAAGAACACAAGCAGTGGGAAAAGAATTGAATTAGTGGTCGTCAAGGCACAGCTACCGGTCAGGGATGCATGGCTGTTCGTTCTGGTTTTGTTTTCACGCATACCAAAATGGCGGCTGCGCTGCAGCCAATCGAGCGCCACGCAGCGCCGTCCGTGCCCAGGGGCAAATCCAGAACTCTTTTTTTTTTTTTTTTTTTTTTTTTTTTTTTGGGGGGGGGGGGGGCAAATTTGTAAGGATACTATTCTCCCACTTTTTCCGAGTACCGGGGGGTCCACCCATGTCAAATTGCCCGCAGAAAACGGGGGGGGGGGGGGGGGAGGCCCCCCTTCTTACCCCCCTTTTGGATCCGCCCCTGTCCGCGCCGCGATTAGAAGATGGCGGCGGCCGCGTTGAAAAGGTCTATACCCACACTTTGTGCAAGCAGCTAGTATTCTCTCAGGCACCCAAAACAACCTTACCAGCTTCAGCTTCTTGTTTCGGTGCAGGTCTGCAGCCGTCGCTGAGCTCTGATCATTTTTTCTTTGTGCCCCGAATTTCTTTTTGTTTTCAGCCACTCTTGCATCATCTGATAGTCCCCGCCTTAGATTCTTGAACTTTGACCTCAAGGAAGCTCTCCAGGAATCCTAAAAATTGTACAGAAAAGAAAGAATGCAATGATGGTACACATCAAAGCTAGATACTTGTCCGTATACCACCCACCCTAGTTACAACGGATTTGGCTGCAACTGGCTTTTGAATACTATCACCGACAACAATTCACTATTTTTATTTACCTAAATGAGAGAAATACAAAGATTCAATCTCATTCTTTAGTGGTGCTAGTTGAAAGTAAGTAGCTGGCCTTACCGCTCCCTGAAAGAGGTGCCATTTGGGGAAGCGGGGTTAATTTCCTGATCAGTTATACCTAGGTATCTGCGTTTCCGGTTTTTATTTTTCTAAAACTTGGCATACTTTTTTAGGTTTTTATTTTGAAATGATATTTCGGTTTTTATCGGTGAATATATATAAAAATACATGTTAACCGGTTTTTATCGGTGAATATGTATTGACGAAATATGCACTCTATGCCTGCTTGTCCAAAATGTAGTACATTAGGCACATAATTGTTTTGTTTTATCTGTTGCTGTTTCATTAATGTTACTTAAACATATTAAGACAGTACAGTTTTCACTTTGATGTGGCGAGCAACTCTAAACAAGAATAATTCTTGGTATGCCGTCTCTTCTTTCACACTTTGAGGACTGCCAAAGCTGGTTAGTTTCTGCTGAATTCGGCAAACTTTTATCGGGCTTTATCGTTTTAAACCGAAAACGCCGAACCCTAGTTATACCAGATAACGACTATTCTAAAGCCTTTTATTAATAGTAAGACATAAAACATTTCTCTGAACACAAATGGTCTCATTTCACAGTTTTTCCCATTATACATTCCTCAAATTCACAGGAAAAAACCTTAAATTTTGCAGATTTGTATGGCCATCTGTTGACTGTATCACAAAATCAATAACTATAGGTAATTAGGCCCAATGACTATGTGATACTCAGAAATATGGTGTCTTTCTTCCCACTGAACACACATAGTTGCAACAACACTACAATAACACACAAAAATATAATTGTAGGACTGATTATGTGATATAAGGGCAGAACAGTATACATATGAAAAATAAATATCCTTACATATCCACTTCCAATGACATCTGCGAGCTCTGGGTACTTCTTGATCAACTGAGCACAAACCTTGGTGTAAAATTTTGATGTTGGAACTCTGTAACAATGTCACAGTATTATTTGTGAATATCTTATCTCCATAAGACAAGGAGTAAAACAATTTATGTGTAAAACTGATGCATATGTAGGCAACTGCATAAGATCAGTCAAAATATTAGCTCCACCCAATGAAGTTTAACAGTTACATGCCGTGGAGAATAACTACTAGTACCACTTACACCGATATTTTGACCATTGCAGCGAACAATCTGTCAACAATTCCTCGGTACACCGGTGATTCCAGCCTTTTGCCAGCCACGATCACATCATGTAGCGACCCGAAGCTTGGCATGGTGAAGCTGTTGCCATCATCATCTGAGTAGGCAGGGCTAAAAGAAATATTTTAAACAGCATTTCCTTCAAAATATATTTCAGTACACAAGGGACAAGGCAGGCATCTATAGCTATGATGTTTTATTTCAGCTAAGTCCACGAAAATTGATGGGCTTTTATTTAGTATCTATTCATAATGAAAACTGACTCTGCCAATGGTTTCAGCATAATTTATCAAAATGCTAAAGGCCGATCTAAGTTGAACAATAGTAAGACAAAGCTGGAGAAGAGGGTGAATGTTTATATAAGCTCATAATGAAGGCACAGTGCAAACGGATAAGGACGGAACAGAAAAGAATAAGCCCGGTGATAACCCGGAACTTTGCTACTGCATAGGGACTATAGCCAGTGCAGTCCTGTTTCTTTACAGTTATTTCAGCACATTAATACTTTAGGCCCATATCACGGATTACAAAGCGGGGCATGGAATGACCAAAAAAGAAGCTTTCGTGTAATACTCACCAAAATATGAGGCGCCGGAGAAAACCAGCTTTTTGTGTTAAGTCCTTATTTCAAACCCTTCTTTTTCACGTTCCACTCATTGAAAAGCGCTGGGAAAAGGCCGAAGCACGCACTGCATACCGCACAACCGCTGTGTGCTTCCGCAGCGTAAAGTCCCTCTGCATCCATTGACGTCACCAAGGCAACGAGCATTGGATGGATGGAAGGACGCACGGTATAAACCCCTGAAGCCTTCAACAGCTGGCGCCCTTCCCCGAACGGCGTCTACTCACCCAAAGCCGTCGTGCCTCCTCAGAGTATTTCCGGAAAGGTTTGACTGTGATGGACACAGTCTATACTTCGTTTCATGCTTCACCTAGGATGCCTTAAAGGGATACTACAACGAAATTTCGGCGCTCATTTTTTGGTCTATATCTGTTCAAAAGAGCAGTATCACACGGAACATACCAATATCTTGTTAAAAAAGTCTCGAAAAGGAATTTTAAAATGAATTAAACGATTACCAAAGAGCACCTGGTGGATGTCGCTAACGCCTCGTTTGTAATGCTCGTCTAGACACCTTGACAGCTAGTGACGGAGGTTGTCTCGCCTCCGGCCACGACAAGAGAAGGGGGGAAGGAGGAACTCCCCTCTTCCCGAGAATCCCTTTTGTGTGTCCCAGAAGTTGCTATTGTCCCCCTACAAGATTATAGAAGATTAACCCGTCACTCAAAATTCGTACAAAAGCAGCCGCTTCGGTGGCTGGAACGACTAGGCCATCCTCTCGGCGTCAGCCTCGCCGTAGCTTTGCTCGTCTCGAGACGACCGACGTCACGATTGCGTTGAATGTCACGTGCTCTAAGCTGGGCCTTCTCTGAGCGCTTGCCAGAGTGGGCGGTTTATAACGAAAAATACAGCCACCAGGATAAGAATACAAACGTGCGATTGTCATTTACGGATATTGTGGATCATATTCAACCTATTTTTGAACACGACGGGAATATTTCAAATTTCGTTGAAGTATCCCTTTAACGTGCGTACTGCTTAGGGTTGGCCCAGGACCCCTTTCCTTAGGTAAAAGCGCGTATTAAGGCACCCGCGGTGAAATGAAGATAGGATCCACCCATGATAGTCGAACCCCCTCCGGAAATACTCAGCTTTGCGCCTCGCGCTGCTAAGCGGGACCACACTGTTAGCGCCGCATTCGTTGGCCGCCGCCGTACGTGCGCGCGTCAGTACTTGTCGCCAGGCCTAAATCTTGACTTCGCGGGTGAGTTGCGACCTCTCAGATATACATGCCTGTGAGGTGGACGAGTTGCAACCCCGTAGGTTTACGCGAATGTAGAGCTGCAAACTACCTGAGAGTCGTTTGCGTGGGTGACAGGGACACCGAATTCGGCTTTGACTGAGCAGACGCGGTTCGGGGAATGACATCAACTCTTGCTGGCTTTACGGGTTTATATCGTGCGTCCTTCCATCCATCCAATGCTTGTTGCATGGTGACGGCGATGGAAGCAGACACGACTTTACGCTGTGGAAGAAAACAGTGGTGGAGTGGTACCAAAGGTGTGCTTAGGCCTTTTCCCAATGCTCTACAATGGGCGGAACATGAACAAGAGGAGTTCGAAACAAGCACTTAATGCAGAGAGCCGGTTTTCTCCAGTGCCTCATATTTTGGTGAGTATTACACGAAAAGCATGTTTTTTGGGGAATCCTGTTCTGTTTGTTTTAATCCGTAACATGGGTATAAAGTATCAAACAACTGTTATTTCTTTTATCTCCTCACATTTAACCTTAAATTTAACTTCAAAAAGTTTACTTTGCAGGCCAACTGACTGTTGTTCCCATTAATATTCACTGAAACCAATATACCCATAGTGAAGACTCCACATAAAAAAGAAAACTTATAACGCTTGGTCAAGCAACCAAAATGCACTTACAGTTCGATGGCGCTGACACTTGAGCAGGCTCCTTGCCATGAAGAATCGCCTGTAGCCTCTCGTGGTACCTCGATAGGAGCATCCGACGGTACCTCGTGTGCGGCATGTGATGGCATCTCCTAAGCCCAGGAAAAGCTATTGCTGATTCATTGGGTTATGCAACACACTAGAGATTTAATAAGTGCCTACTAAGCAATTTAGAGCTACAGTTAATCACTTGAAAACGTTACATGTCATCTCAAACAGTTATAGAATAAACACCTGAGATCGAGATGAACATGGTTCCTCGGACGACATGGCTGGAACTTGATGCACTATCACTTTTGCCATGTCAGGAAGGTCATCCCCAGGGGCAAGGTCAACGTACTCGTCGAAGTTCTTATCCAGTACCTGCAATCGATGCATACGATAGCTAGTCACACTTTCCTATAACAGCACACTTGTGTTGTACCTGATTGGGGAAAAAATATTCGACCCGGCGTTAACGCGAAAATGCCAAGCACGCAAGAGTTGTGAAAATCGAACGCTTGTATGATGGTAGCAGTACACTATAGTCGGTTACAAGTTAAGAAGGTAGGAGAAGCTCCTCC
This sequence comes from Ixodes persulcatus, assembly GCA_013358835.2. Classification (NCBI taxonomy): domain Eukaryota; kingdom Metazoa; phylum Arthropoda; class Arachnida; order Ixodida; family Ixodidae; genus Ixodes; species Ixodes persulcatus. The sequence goes on from JABSTQ010008977.1 coordinate 40,969, forward strand.
CACAAGCGTGGTGCGCCGGTTTCAAATCCCTCCGCAATTGAAAGAAGAGTTCACTGGAAACGCTCCTTGTTCCGCTTCAATGGATAGATAATGGCCACAGAGTGGTGGCAACTTGTCTCCGACCCCCACGTTTTAAGAAAGCGACCTTTGTATTCATCTGAGTGGAAACCGAGCCCCTGAAAGCAGCCTTTGTATCAATCGGAGGGGGACGCTAATCCCCGAAAGTCGTCTTTGTTTGCATCGGAAGGGAAAGACTCTAATCTCCCTCTCGTGGCTTCCACAATGCTAAGTCAAAGTCGAAAGATAAAGCAAATATGTACAGAAAGGCAAGACCCTCCTCGCGCGTTGGCCGCGACGTCACGGAAACGATGGGACGCTATTGGATGCGGAGGTGGCGGAGGGATATATGATTCCCTTTGAGGGGCATTTGCCGCTACCTTCTTGACTTGTAACCTACTATAGTTGCTGCTGTAACACAGCAATAATTTGGAAAGCTCAAGTTTCACGAGACTAGTACTACCGCTATACGGCGGAAGCCTGTGTCGTAGCGCGAGCCCAACGGCACGTGGGTTAAACAGAACGTTTTCACCTAAGCTCGGAGTCGGTCGCACCATCTCTTCCGTCCTCAACATCGAACGCGCTACAAATTGGTGACCGGAACTTGATGTCACTGCCGAGGCTGCCGCCTCCGCGCTTCTGTTCACCTGGATCTCCCGCTTAGGAGTTCCCGCCGAAATCATGACCGATCGCGGACGCCAATTCGAGTCGGCCGTTTTCCGAAGCTTGACAACTCTTCTTGGCATCGCTCACCTGAAGAACACAGCCTACCACCCGCAGACAAATGGTTTGGCCGAGCAATTCCATCGCCTCTGGCAATATTTGCACTCCCGGACACCCGCTTTGCCAGCATCCACGTGGACCTCGTCAGACTCCTACCACCCCTACCGGTACCTCCCAACTGTTATCGACAGGTTCGCGCACTGTCCGGAGGCTTGTCCCATCAAAAACATCACGCCCGGGTCACCAGTTTGTAGCGCGTTCGATGTTGAGGACGGAAGAGATGGTGCGACCGACTCCGAACTTAGGTGAAAACGTTCTGTTTAATCCACGTGCCGTTGGGCTCGCGCTACAACACAAAGGCTTCCGCAGTATAGCGCTACTACTCGTGTCGTGAAACTTGCGCTTTCCAAACTTTGCAGCAAACCTAAGCGGAGCGTCCAGTTTTCCGCGGTACATTGCGCAGAGAATGCCGCATTAAACGACCGCTTACCTGAAACCTGCTGCGAGACAGTTGAACCTGCCTTCCAAGCACGGGACAAGTCGCAATTGCTTGCTTTAAGCACTCGATCGAGCCTGTCTGGAGGGTCAATGTCCTCTTCGTTTGGAAACCGCCGGTGGCGACGGTGACAAGGCAACGCAGCGGAGGCATTGTTACGACGAGCCTGACGGGCCCGAGTGTTGTAGAACGAAAGTGCCGCCAATGCGACGCACAACTGCGCACAACGCAAAACGTAGGCCTAACGTAGGCGCCAAAGCGACCAAAGCGCCAAAAACAAGTCAAGTCTGGTCAAATCTAGCGCGAATGAGCGGGTTGAGCAGGATCGTGAGCAGCAGGATTGAGCAAACACCACCTAGATTGAGCGCGACCGCGAAAGTAGACGGATGGCTGTACCCTGTACCCGTTGTAACGGGCGGTAGCTCGCGCCATCTACCTTAAGGAGTTTTGTGGTGGTGGTGGTGGCGGTGCTACTTGGTGCTACTGGCCAGAGCAGGTGCTGGCCTGCCAAGCGGCGGCGATGACAGTTACCTTTTACGTTATTAGAAGGTTTGTGGGAACCAGTTTTACATCTCCGGTCGATCGCCCGATACGGTCCGAGATCGCTGTGAGCTGCACCCCGGTGTCGCGAAACGAGCTTCTCTAACCGCATACCTCCGGGTGGCAGTGGCTCACGGCAAGACTGGATTCCCGCGCTTTTGTGAGTGGCGCCATGTATTCCTCTACCTATGCTGCCTATGCCTCTACTACATAGAAGTGCCGACTGCAGACGGACTGAGACGGACGCAGCGTGACGTGGCGTGACTGGCGTGATATGACAGATAGCAGCGGCAGCAAGACCGAGGCAACAGAGGCCGCAGTCGAGAATGTGCGGCATTCCCTGCACTCGTGGCTAGTCAACAAACTCATGTAACGGAAAAACGACTGAAATCTACCGGCCGGCCCTCCTGCAAACGTGAAAAGGTAAGACGTAAGGCAAACGTGTTATGTGCGCTAGCCTTCTCACTTGCAGCCTGCAGTCACACGAAAATTTATCAAGTTAGACTATGCTCAAAGGTTACTTAGTATAAAGTCCAAGTTTCAAATATTTTAGAGCTCTAGGAATTTAAATAATGAATTTTAAATTATGATCATGTGCCCCTGCAGACAAGGAAACATTGGCAGAACCCTAACGTAGTCGATCGCAGTAGGCATATCATGGTGTCCGCGCGGATAGATTGAATAACAATAATGTGTGTAACACTGTGGGTCAGGCACGTATCCAGGGGAGGGGGGGGGGGGGGGGGGGCCATGGGCCCGCCCCCCCCCCCCCCCCCCCGAAATCTTCAATTTTGCTGGGACCTCCTCTCCCCCCTCCCCCTCATACAGCATTTTATCATGGGCGGGCCCCCCCCCGAAACAAAATCCTGGCTACGTGCCTGCTGTGGGTAGCGAGTTCTCACTGCCAGTGATCTGTTTCGAAGCATAAATGGGACGTCTTTGGCCGTTCATACGACTCGGGCCACTCTAGGAATAACGAGAATGTGTGTAAACACTGTGGGTAGCGAGTTCTCACTGCCAGTGATCTGTTTCGAAGCATAAATGGGACGTCTTTGGCCATTCATACGACTCGGGTCACTCTAGGAATAACGAGAATGTGTGTAAACACTGTGGGTAGCGAGTTCTCACTGCTAGTGATCTGTTTCGAAGCATAAATGGGACGTCTTTGGCCATTCATACGACTCTGGCCACTCTGGGAATAACGAGAATGTGTGTAAACACTGTGGGTAGCGAGTTCTCACTGCCAGTGATCTGTTTCGAAGCATAAATGGGACGTCTTTGGCCGTTCATACGACTCGGGCCACTCTGGGAATAACGAGAATGTGTGTAAACATTGTGGCTAGCGAGTTCTCACTGCCAGTGATTTGTTTCGAAGCATAAATGGGACGTCTTTGGCCGTTCATGCGACTCGGGCCACTCTAGGAATAACGAGTATGTGTGTAAACACTGTGGCTAACGAGTTCTCACTGCTAGTGATCTGTTTCGAAGCATAAATAGGACGTCTTTGGGCGTTCATGCGACTCGGGCCACTCTAGGAATAACGAGAATGTGTGTAAACACTGTGGCTAGCGAGTTCTCACTGCCAGTGATCTGTTTCGAAGCATAAATGGGACGTCTTTGGCCGTTCATACGACTTGGGCCATTCTAGGAATAACGAGAATGTGTGTAAACACTGTGGGTAGCGAGTTCTCACTGCTAGTGATCTGTTTCGAAGCATAAATGGGACGTCTTTGGCTATTCATACGACTCTGGCCACTCTGGGAATAACGAGAATGTGTGTAAACACTGTGGGTAGCGAGTTCTCACTGCCAGTGATCTGTTTCGAAGCATAAATGGGACGTCTTTGGCCGTTCATACGACTCGGGCCACTCTGGGAATAACGAGAATGTGTGTAAACACTGTGGGTAGCGAGTTCTCACTGCCAGTGATCTGTTTCGAAGCATAAATGGGACGTCTTTGGCCATTCATACGACTCGGGTCACTCTGGGAATAACGAGAATGTGTGTAAACACTGTGGGTAGCGAGTTCTCACTGCCAGTGATCTGTTTCGAAGCATAAATGGGACGTCTTTGGCCATTCATACGACTCTGGCCACTCTGGGAATAACGAGAATGTGTGTAAACACTGTGGGTAGCGAGTTCTCACTGCCAGTGATCTGTTTCGAAGCATAAATGGGACGTCTTTGGCCGTTCATACGACTCGGGCCACTCTGGGAATAACGAGAATGTGTGTAAACATTGTGGCTAGCGAGTTCTCACTGCGAGTGGTCTGTTTCGAAGCATAAATGGGACGTCTTTGGCCATTCATACGACTCGGGCCGCTCTGGGAATAACGAGAATGTGTGTAAACACTGTGGGTAGCGAGTTCTCACTGCTAGTGATCTGTTTCGAAGCATAAATGGGACGTCTTTGGCCGTTCATGCAACTCGGGCCACTCTAGGAATAACGAGAATGTGTGTAAACACTGTGGGTAGCGAGTTCTCACTGCCAGTGATCTGTTTCGAAGCATAAATGGGACGTCTTTGGCCATTCACACGACTCGGGTCACTCTAGGAATAACGAGAATGTGTGTAAACACTGTGGGTAGCGAGTTCTCACTGCCAGTGATCTGTTTCGAAGCATAAATGGGACGTCTTTGGCCGTTCATACGACTCGGGCCACTCTAGGAATAACGAGAATGTGTGTAAACACTGTGGGTAGCGAGTTCTCACTGCTAGTGATCTGTTTCGAAGCATAAATGGGACGTCTTTGGCTATTCATACGACTCTGGCCACTCTGGGAATAACGAGAATGTGTGTAAACACTGTGGGTAGCGAGTTCTCACTGCCAGTGATCTGTTTCGAAGCATAAATGGGACGTCTTTGGCCGTTCATACGACTCGGGCCACTCTGGGAATAACGAGAATGTGTGTAAACACTGTGGGTAGCGAGTTCTCACTGCCAGTGATCTGTTTCGAAGCATAAATGGGACGTCTTTGGCCATTCATACGACTCGGGTCACTCTGGGAATAACGAGAATGTGTGTAAACACTGTGGGTAGCGAGTTCTCACTGCCAGTGATCTGTTTCGAAGCATAAATGGGACGTCTTTGGCCATTCATACGACTCGGGCCACTCTGGGAATAACGAGAATGTGTGTAAACATTGTGGCTAGCGAGTTCTCACTGCCAGTGATTTGTTTCGAAGCATAAATGGGACGTCTTTGGCCGTTCATGCGACTCGGGCCACTCTAGGAATAACGAGTATGTGTGTAAACACTGTGGCTAACGAGTTCTCACTGCCAGTGATCTGTTTCGAAGCATAAATAGGACGTCTTTGGGCGTTCATGCGACTCGGGCCACTCTAGGAATAACGAGAATGTGTGTAAACACTGTGGCTAGCGAGTTCTCACTGCCAGTGATCTGTTTCGAAGCATAAATGGGACATCTTTGGCCGTTCATACGACTCGGGCCACTCTAGGAATAACGAGAATGTGTGTAAACACTGTGGGTAGCGAGTTCTCACTGCCAGTGATCTGTTTCGAAGCATAAATGGGACGTCTTTGGCCATTCATACGACTCGGGTCACTCTGGGAATAACGAGTATGTGTGTAAACACTGTGGCTAACGAGTTCTCACTGCCAGTGATCTGTTTCGAAGCATAAATGGGACGTCTTTGGCCGTTCATGCAACTCGGGCCACTCTAGGAATAACGAGAATGTGTGTAAACACTGTGGGTAGTGAGTTCTCACTGCCAGTGATCTGTTTCGAAGCATAAATGGGACGTCTTTGGCCATTCATACGACTCAGGTCACTCTAGGAATAACGAGAATGTGTGTAAACACTGTGGGTAGCGAGTTCTCAGTGCCAGTGATCTGTTTTGAAGCATAAATGGGACGTCTTTGGCCGTTCACACGACTCGGGCCACTCTGGGAATAACGAGAATGTGTGTAAACACTGTGGGTAGCGAGTTCTCACTACTAGTGATCTGTTTCGAAGCATAAATGGGACGTCTTTGGCCGTTCATGCAACTCGGGCCACTCTAGGAATAACGAGAATGTGTGTAAACACTGTGGCTAGCGAGTTCTCACTGCCAGTGATCTGTTTCGAAGCATAAATGGGACATCTTTGGCCATTCACACGACTCGGGCCACTCTGGGAATAACGAGAATGTGTGTAAGCACTGTGGGCAGCGAATTCTCACTGCTAGTGATCTGTTTCGAAGCGTAAATGGGACGTCTTTGGCCATTCACGCGACTGAGGCCAGTCTGGGAATAACAATAACGTGCCACCAGGAAGGTAAACAGGGAAAAAGGCAGACGCTCAAAGAGCTTTGCATGGGCTCTTTAAGGCGCACGCGAGCTGGTGAGCAATCATGATAGAACTAACCCTGAGACAAGGGGAAAAAGACGGGACATACACAACGACACTTTTTTGTGTCTCTCCTGTTTTTTTTTGTCTTGTCTTTGGGTTACTTTTATCATGCTTGTGCTTACTTTAAGCCATATGTTACTCCTTTTGTATTTGCTGGCCTTGTATTCTCTAACTAGTAGTCATATTATTCTTTGTAAGCATGAATTATTTTAAATATAAATGCCAAGAAGGAAACAAGTCAGTGCACTGTGCGTGCATCCTAGTTATGATACGAGGAAGTGCTTGTGATACGGATGTTCCTTTCAGTTGGTGCTATTCTTAATGTATGCTGCATTTGAACATCCATAACAGTGGTTGTTTTCTGCATTTGTTTCTTTATAAATGAACATCACAAGAGGTATAAAATTACTCATATGGTCCTTTTTCTTTTTTTCTTTCAGATGCCAGGTGTCCGCTACTATCGTTGCCCAAGATGCAGCAACCGTGTGTTTTCTTTAAGGTTGCTCTTCAGACACCTCCACTCGGTTCATGGACATGAAAGCAATTGGATGTGTGGCCTCAGTGGATGCATGAAAACATTTCAACTGTTCACGTCATACAAGAAGCATGTCTATCGACATCACACTCAACTATTTGAAAAGAAGACAACCCATACCGATGAAGTGCTTCTTCGCGAAGCGCAAAGTGCACAGGCAGCACGGAGTGACGGTGGTGCTCCAAGTGATGTAGATGCTGCGGAGACTGACTTCGACCGAATGGGGCTACTGGGGCTACAAGAAAGGATGGCTGAAGAAGGAGATGATCCCAACCCGAAATCAAGTGACTATGTTAAGCAATTGGCGCTTTTGATCCTTAAGTGGAAAGAGCAGAGGCGTCTTCCAGAGTCAACCTTAAACGAAATAGCCAACGATGTAATTTTTTACATACAGGCTATTTTCGAAGATGAACGATTGCAATCTATCGACAAAGAGGCTGGCAAAGTGAATGAGCTACTGTGCAATCTACAACTGGACCAGCTACTCACGAGAGGTAGGCGAAATACATACTGGAAAGCACATTTTCCATATATTGAGCCGTGCACTGTAACTCTAGGAATTAACTCAAATGGGAAGGCCGACACCATGACATATGTGCCTCTGTGCAGTGTTTTAAAGCTCATTCTAGAACATCCAACTTGGTCAGGCGACTTCAATTCCTACATGAAACTAGACGACCACATGTGCTCTGTATTTGACGGAAGTGCATTTAATGAACACACCTACTTTGCCGGTGATAGCAGTAAAATCTGTTTACAGCTGTATAGCGATGAATTCGAAGTGTGCAATCCGTTGGGCAGCAAGCGTGGCAAACAAAAGTTGACTGCAGTGTACTTCTCTGTCTTGAATTTTGGCGCAAAATTCCGCTCAGCATATGCAGGAATACACTTGGCACTTCTAGTCAAAGACAAGCATGTGGCCACTTATGGTTTACCCAAGATTCTTGCACCACTGCTAGCAGATGTAAGCACCCTAGAAAATGAAGGCATAGTTGCGAATGGTGAAGTGGCAAAGGGTTCAGTCTTCATCATGACCGGTGACAACCTGTCTAGTCATAGGATGGGCGGCTTTCAGTGCAGCTTTAGTCGTGGCAGAATATGCAGGTTCTGCATGGCACTACGTCATGAAATTAAGCACAAGCATGATGAGACTGACTTTGCATTGCGCACGCCAGCTGGACACCAGCACCATATGAGTATGTTGAACGCTGGGCTGCCGACAGGGTCACTGTATGGAGTTCAGAAAGCCTGTGCTATCACATCCCAGGGATTTGATCCAACACAGCACTTGCCCCCAGATGTGATGCACGATGTTCTGGAAGGTGTTATACCCTTTGCACTGAAGCACATTATTGCTTCTTTAATTGCACAGGGCTTCTTTTCACTTCGTCAACTGAACGAGTGCATCCTTAGGTGGGACTATGACCATTGTGACGTTCGGAACAAACCAGAACCTCTTCCTAACAAGTTCCTACGTGGAGAGGCAGGTATGAAACAGTCAGCCACCCAGGTTTTCTGCCTTTTCCGTCATCTGACCTTCTATGTTGGTGACTGCATTCCTTTAGGAAACCAAACCTGGCAACTTTACTTGCTGCTACGAGAAATCTGCGACATCATCATGAGCCGAAAAATTCCATTCTTCCAGATTGCGCTCCTGCAGCGAAAGATTGAATTCTTTATCATGGACTTCATTTCAATGTTTCCAGGTGTCAAAATTCCCTGCAAAATGCATTACCTCATTCACTACCCGTCATGCATTCTGAAATTTGGGCCCTTAGTTGAACTCTGGGCAATGCGTTTCGAGGCAAAACACCAGTACTTTAAAGACATCTCTCGTAAGATCCGCAATTTCAAGAACCTTTCCAAAAGCCTAGCAATGAGACATCAGTTCTACCAGTGTTTTTCCCTCGTTGGCGGTGATGACAAAAGTGTCCCCACAACAACTGGCTGTCACCGTGTATTGTATGAACACCTACCTGACAGCATCAAGCAGTTCATTTTTGAGCAGAATCTTGACAGGAGTAATTCATTCGCTGTCAAATCTGTGAGTGTAGATGGATGGCTGTACAAGGCAGGCTGTGCCCTTGTTGTAAGTGTACCTGAAGATGCTCTGCCAAAATTTGTGCAAGTACGTGAAATGTTTTATGTCAACAAGGTTGTTCTACTTCTTGCAAACATACTGGACACAATTTGTTTTGATGAGCATTTTCATGCTTATGTTGTGTGTGCCACTCAAGAATACAGAGTCTTCACCTCACTCTCTGACTGTGCAGCAGAGCCACTGTACATAAGAGAACACAATGGACGCACCATATTAACTGTGCGTCACTCGTTGTTCTAACCTTTGTCACTGCTAAACCAAATAAATGTGACAGTTATTTAAGGCCTTGATGGGATTACATGCTTTGGACAGCCGCTTGCTCCAAGCTTAGGAGGCAGCATCTGCTCCCCACATATAAAGCCATTCTCTCCAATGCAGCCCCTGAAAGTTTATTCTGAATCCTGCTGGTGGCCATCTATGTGTGTGTGTGTGCTTGGCCGCTTGATGTGCTTCGCTTCTGTCACTTTCGCAAGGTCAGTTCATATATCAACAGTTGAGCTGAAAAACAGTCCAGAATCAATAGACCTTTTTCCGAAATATGGGTTCGAGAGTGCATGATTCCAAGACGAGATCACCCTCTCCCCAGGGATGTGCACTGCCTTTGGTTGGCTTATTGTGTTGCAGTGATAGCTCTCCCAAAACCACGTTTGTCCTCCTTGAGATCTATCTTTTGCCCCAACATAAATACAAAGAAGCCATCTTCCCTCTCCGGGAAGGGGGGGGGGGGGGGCGTGCTCCTCTGCGCATATCTTCAAAAATAATGCCGAGAAGAAACAACAAGCTCCAAACAGTGTGCTTTTCACTTTCACATTAAGCAGTATTCAGTGCAGGAATGTAAATGTGCCCGTCGGATAAATCTGAGTGCACGGTAAAGGCGATATGAGCAATTTTCCTGTTTTAGAGCTAATATTTCAGAGGCTACAAGTTGTGTGGCTTCAAGTATGCATACTGAGCCACTAAGCATTTTTCCTGAGCTATAATCTGCTTATATAGAGGGTGTTCCTTTTACCTTACCAAAATATAAAAAAAGAAAAGGAGGTGGAAGATACGTATCGGGTGCTGATAATGGTGAGCTGAGAGAGACGTAGCCATTTCAATCAACTCGTCACTATCTCAACAGCGCCTCCTTGGTGGATGCGCCGGCATCAGACTTCCAGGGTAATGATGGTGAGACAAACGACTACGTCACATATATCAGCACAACATCAGATGCTCCAGTTTCTGAATTGTGATGGAAAGGCCGATGACTATCTCAAAACTTGTTGCATTTTAACGCATTATTTCAAATAATTTTGACTTTAAGAATGGCTCCATTTGAAGCTGCAATTGCAATATGGCCCATTCAACCAATTAAAGAAAAATTAACAGATTTGGGTTAATTAGTAAAGATATACTGCGACGTTTATCAATTTATCTAGTGTACGCTGAGCCCACTTATATACACTGAAAACGGTATCCACATATCGCCTCCTTTTTTTCTAAATTAAGCTAATATTAAAAATAAAGAGCACCCTTGCTCAAATAATTTAGCACCCTTCCCACACCCTTCCAGCAATCAGCACCCCTCGCGATGTATCGGAAGGGTGCTCGCGCCCATGCACCCTCGCGCTCGTCGTGAGGGGTGCTAACCCTGCAAAAAAAAGGGTGCTGGACGGCTAAGTGAAGGGTGCAAACCCCCTGCAGCACCCCTAAAGGGTGCTGTAGCACCCTTAAAGGGTGTAAAAAAGTTAAGTGTGTGAGTGATTGCGAAGGCCGCTTCTAGCGAATCCGAGGGGTGGAGCGAAACACGTGACCGCTCTCCGTAGGACAAAAACGCTTGGACGAAAATTTGTCAAGCAACTCGCTCTGACGCGCTAATGGGCTCACTGGGATCATAGCCTTCGCCGTTTGCCAGGTTATGGCGAGTTGTAGGGACCACGTAAATCCGGTTTCCAAAAAGCGTCCTTCAGTGCTCTCCTGTTTTTCGTGCAAGCAGGTCCTGACGAGTTCCACTTCGCGACCGTAGTTTTTCGTCGTGAACGGCGGAATACATCCATGCCAACTTTTTTATAATGGCCGTTTATTTCGTCGGTGTCTATGGAATTATTGTGCTGTGTTTGTAGAACGCGTTTCGGCAAAGAGCTGCTCATCGGGCCTCGGCGGACGCGAGACTTCCGTTGATTGTGATCGACCGCCTTCATCCTCGACATTGTGTTTGCGTTGTTTCGTGCTGCGCGAATCAGATTGTGCATCTATCACGACAGAAAGCTCCACATCAGTGACCGCGACACTTCCGTGGAATGTGAGCGACCGCCTTCATCCCCGGCATTGTGTTTGCGAATTGTTCTGTGCTGCTCGAATCGGATTATGCATCTATCACGGATTACATGAGATCGCTCTCTTATATGTAAGTACTCTGCATGCATGCTTCTGATCGTAGTCCTGCTTCCGTCTCAATAGACCATTGTACTGTTTACAAACATGAACTGCCGCTTGCGTCCTAAGCAACTTCCGGTCGTTCCGTCTTTGTGAACGTAGTAAGCAGAGACATGGCTGCGGCCAGATGACCTCCTTGCAATCGTCTGAAGAGAATTTAGTAGAACCTAGTAGAATCTTGATCGAAAAATAAAAATTGAACCAGGCATGTTTCGACTCATTCGCAGTCATTTCTTCCTGCAGTCTTTTGGGTTAATACACCCTATCTTATGGGTGTTGGTCATTGCGTTTTTTTTTATTTACCTTTCTGGCGGCGGTACACCCAATTTAGAGGGCGTACTGCGCAGTCGTAACACCCTAATAAAACGGTGTACTGTGGAATCACACCTTTATTTAAGGGTGTTCGGGAAAAACACCCTCCTTTAGGGGTGTTAGGTATAACGCCCTTTTTTTAGGGCGTTTTGCTACACCTATATGGGTGTTAGTTATAGGACAAGCCATTTACGCCCATAAGGGTGTTACGATGTTTAGTGTGGACGATCAAGTGACGAAGTGGCTAGGTATCGGTGACCTTTTCAGATATTGAAACAAAATAAAGGTCCTGTTAGCGAGGAGAACGCTAGGCTTTTAGACTGCTCACCTTGCTGTGCATGAAGGGTGTGATGTCGGGCCGACGTCATTTTTCTCCCTCTCGATGCCAAAATGCTGAAACAAAATGTCTTATTAGCAAGGAGTACTCGAGGCTTCTAGTCTGCTCACCCTGCAGCGCGAAGATCAGGAGCGGATTATACAAGAAGGTACACAAGAACTTGCAAGAAAATTACAGGTGGGAAACGCGAGCGATTGCGCCACAGTCCAAAATATTTAGAAGGCGTGTGATGAGGAGGCAGATTGCTCTCGTGTCAGGCGCAGTTTTGTGGGGGATCCGCTCCAGCAGCCTCGACCGACAGAGGGCACACCGAAAACTGTAAAGAAAAGCCAATAAGACGATCGCGTGGATCAGTTTGTACCCTCCGAACGCGTTGACATTTTTCAGCCCTTTTTTTTTTTTCGAACAATTTCGGCGAGTGAGTTTTGTGCCAGGTCAGTCTTTAAATACAACTTCATAACGTTATACACGTATTTTTCACCGATGAGGAGGTGACACGACGGTACCAGATGTTAATCACTGTCCACGTTGTCATCCTCCACACCGCTATCGTCATCTGGAAAAAGAAAAAAAAGTGACACGTTATGAAGCCATTAAGCTGCAGATATGTGACTCACCAGGCCGCACTGCCAACAGGTGTTCAGCCGCTATGAGGTGATCCCGCACAAAATCCTGCACTTCCTGCGTCGACTCGGCCGACTCCCGAAAACCCCCCAACCCAGCCCAAAACTGTCGAGTTCGGAAGCGGGCCGTCAATTGTTGTACAAGGTCAGAAGGCGAGAAATACGCTAGAAGCATCCCGCATGGGCAAATATGCTCACCAAAGGCGGCCGCAAGGATCGCCGACATTGGCATCGCCAAGTATGCAAATAGCGGAAGGTTGTATATCTCTCCTGTGATCAACTTCTTCCTCGTCCCAGTTTTCCCCTTCACCCGAGCCGTAGACGTGGAGGAGTTGCGGATTGATAAACGTAATGATCTCCTCCAAAAACCGAGGATTTTTTTGCCGAAAATGCTCGAGGAAGTGAGAATGTACAATATTAAAGGCTCGCTGTTCCTCCTCTGCCACCTTTTAAACGACGGGAAGTTATCGGGCTGCGTTTGGGGTAGTGCGACAGCGAGTCAGCTTCTACCCCTATTTTATACATACCTTTTCCTTGGGTTGCAACTATATTTAACTTTCAGACATGCGTGTGTACAGCACGCATATTATCTTTTGTTAGCCCGCGGCGCGTCGTTAACGTCTCACACGTTTGCAACAAGCGCTTTGTTAGCCCGCGGTTATAAGCGGAGTTTTGAAATGTCCTGATAACTATCCACTACAACAGGTTAAAACATGTCTGCGCGTCATCGTTGACAGACATATCTCAACCTGTTGTTTTGGATAGGTATCAGGACATTTCCCAACTCCTTTAAAACTGTGGGCTAACAAAGATTAATATCGCAGTAAGCGGTGAACACGAAGCAAAACAAGCGCTCAACGAGGACGCGCAGACATGTCTCAAGCTGTAGTTGTGGATAGTTATCAGGACATTTCCCAACTCCGTTTAAAACCGCGGGCTAACAAAGCGCTTGTTGCAAACGTGTGAGACGTTAACGACGCGCCGCGGGCTAACAAAAGATAATATGCGTGCTGTACACACGCATATCTGAAAATTAAATATAGTTGCGACCCAAGGAAAAGGTTTGTATAAAATAGGGGTAGAAGCTGACTGGCTGTCGCACTACCCCAAACGCAGCCCGATAACTACCCCGTCGTTTCAAAGATGGCATAGGAGGGACAGCGAGCCTTTAATATTGTACATTCTCACTTCCTCGAGCATTTTCGGCAAAGAAATCCTCGGTCTTTGGAGGAGATCATTACGTTTATATATCCGCAACTCCTCCACGTCTACGGCTCAGGTGAAGGGGAAAACTGGGACGAGGAAGAAGTTGATCCCGGGAGTAATATACAACCCACCGCTATTCGCACACTTGGCGATGCAAATGTCGGCGATTCTTGCGGTCGCCTTTGGTGAGCATATTTGTCCTTGCTGAATGCTTCTAGCGTATTTCTCGCCCTCTGACCTTGTACAACAATTGACGGCCCGCTTCCGAACTCGACAGTTATGGGTTGGGTTGGGGGGTTCTCGCGAGTCGGCCGAGTCGACGCAGGAAGTGCGGGATTTTGTGCGGGATCACCTCATAGCGGCTGAACACCTATTGGCATTGCGGCCTGGTGAGTTACATATCTGCAGCTTAATGGCTTCATAACCGTGTCACTTTTTTTTCTTTTTCCAGATGACGATAGCGGTGTGGAGGATGACTACGTGGACCGTGAATAACATCTGGTACCGTCGTGTCACCTCCTCATTGGCGAGAAATACGTGTATAATGTTATGAAGTTGTATTTAAAGACTGACCTGGCACAAAACGCACTCGCCGAAATTGGTCGAAAAAAAAAAAAGGCTGAAAAATGTCAACGCGTTCGGAGGGTAAAAACTGATCCACTCGATCGTCCTATTGGCTTTTCTTTACAGTTTTCGGTGTGCCCTCTGTCGCTCGAGGCTGCTGGAGCGGATCCCCCACAAAACTGCGCCTGACACGAGAGCGATCTGCCTCCTCATCACACGCCTTGTAAATATTTTGGACTGCGGCGCAATCGCTCGCGTTTCCCACCTGTAATTTTCTTGCAAGTTCTTGTGTACCTTCTTGTATAATCCGCTCCTGATCTTCGCGCTGCAGGGTGAGCAGACTAGAAGCATCGAGTACTCCTTGCTAATAAGACATTTTGTTTCAGCATTTTGGCATCGAGAGGGAGAAAAATCACGTCGGCCCGACATCACACCCTCCATGCACAGCAAGGTGAGCAGCCTAAAAGCCTAGCGTTCTCCTCGCTAACAGGATCTTTATTTTGTTTCAATATCTGAAAAGGTCACTGATACCTAGCCACTTCGTCACCTGATCGTCGTATATCTGCGAATATCGTCTAGCCACCTCATCCCCATCATAGTTATTCGTCACCTGTGCTCTCCCGACGACCTACAGCATTATGACAGTCCAGACTAGCTGCAAGTTCCCTCCCATACAAAAATGATCTATGGTTGGCTATAGAAAATCCTTTGTATAGCCGGCTATAGCAAATTGGCCCAATTAGCTATAGCCGCTTCTATGGCTGTCTAAAGCTTTTCCTATGGTCTCCCCTATGGTTGTCTATAGCTTTTTCAATAGAAATTTCGCCATCAAATTTTGTATGGTTTAATCTATGGGTCTCTTTAGAAAGGATGCTATAGCCGCCTGTGGCTTTTCTTTTGGTTCCTTTGGCCGTCTATAGCTTCTTGTAAGGTCTGCTATAGAGATCTCTATGGCTTACTTTATGGATCTCTTTAGACACCGTGCTATAGTTGCCTATGGCTTTTCCTATGGTTTCTTTAGCCGCCTATTACTCTTTGTATAGTCCGCTATAGCTCATTCTATAGCTCGTCCTATGGTTCTCTATACCCATCGGGCTATAGCTGCCTACGGCATTTCCTATGGTTCATTTAGCCGCCTATAGCTTCTTGTATGGTCTGCTATAGAGATCTGTATGGCTCACTCTATGGATCTTTTTAGACACCGTGCTATAGCTGCCTATGACTTTTCCTATGGTTTCTTTAGCCGCCTATTGCTCTTTGTATAGTCCGCTATAGCTCATTCTATAGTTTGTCCTATGGTTCTCTATGCCCATCGTGCTACAGCTGCCTATGGCATTTCCTATGGTTCCTTTAGCCGCCTATAGCTTCTTGTATGGTCTGCTATAGAGATCTCTATGGCTTACTCTATGGATCTTTTTAGACACCGTGCTATAGCAGCGTATGGCTTTTTCTATGGTTTCTTCAGCCGCCTATAGCTCTTTGTATGGTCCGCTATAGCTCATTCTATAGTTCGTCTTATGGTTCTCTATACCCATCCTGCTACAGGTGCCTATGGCATTTCCTATGGCTCCTTTAGCCGCCCGTACCTTCTTGTATGGTCTGCTACAGATGTCTCTACGGCTCACTCCATGGATCTTTTTAGACACCGTGCTATAGCAGCCTATGGCTTTTTCTATGGTTTCTTTAGCCGCCGATTGCTCTCTGTGTGGTTTGCTATAGCTTCTTCTAGAGCTCGTCTTATGGGTCTCTTTACCATCGTGCTATAGCTGCCTGTTTTTCTTTTTACCGCAATCGCATGAAATGTGAAACACATTATTTGTTGTCACTGTACATCTTTAAACAAAAAACCTTGAAAGACATGTCGAACTTCATAACCCCATTTAAAACAGAGAGCTAACATTTCAACAAAAAGCAAATGCACTCACCGAGGTGTTTGCAAAAGCACGGGTAAACAGACAAAAGGAATTGTTTTCAAATCTCCTAGAAGTTTATTAAACACAGGCCATCCTGTAGACAAGCACAAACAAAGCAATCTGTAATATGTAAAGAGGTACTACTAAGCTGTTATACAACTGAGAATGTTGCAAAGCAAACAAGAACCGAAGGCAATTCCTGGGTAGTGTCTAGTTTCCGGCAGCCGGCCGAATCCCCCCCCCCCCCCCCCCCCCACCCCCGAAATTCTACTGCCAGTCGCAACTCATTGTCGCTGCCATCAGTTCATCGAATGACGTTTCATCGACAGATCGTTTCATCCAACACGTGACGTTTATAAACAACTCCAAATGTCTTTTGTTTTTTGGTAATGAGTTGCTGCAGACACGCCAAGAAGTGGCGTGAACGGGTGGGCTGAATCGGTGAGCACGCGCCTCAAGAAAACAGGTGCGACAAAATGTCCCTGCAGCGGGCAATTCGCGTAACAAGTTTCGACTAAACGTGTGTCCAGGAAACGTGTACCCACGAAAAGGTGTCCATGAAACGTGGTTTCACAAAACGCAGGGAGAATAAGAAAGTCAGTATTCTAACTGCAATTCTCACATGATTTCAGACAGCTAAAGGCAGGCGACGGCGGTAGAATTTTGGGGAAATTATATTCTCCCAGCTGTCAGAAGATAGGCACTGCCAGGAGATAGACACTACAGAGCGGTCAATTGTCGGCGAGTAGGTTGCAGCGCACTTACGTTGAAAATACCGAACTTGAAAGATGTAATCCGAGATTGTCGACACGGGCACAGCAGAAAAACCACTCAAACACAAAACCGAGAAGGAAGGGGTCCGTGAAGATTCACCACAATGTAGCACAAGCTGTCATTTGCCGAACCGATTCCGAACACTGAACGTATCACAAGAATGTCTTGGGCTTCTTTGAAGAAATCGCTTGTTGCCGACATACGGGTAGAACGTTTCGACCGAGATACCCTTTACCACAGAAGCGAAATTCACCGCAGCCCCGCGGGCCGCACGACACGCGAAACTAGGTCAGCAAGCAGGCATTCCGGGATTGGCGACGGCTAATGCGTCATTCGTCAAACCACGTGATCACGCTCCTTCCGTTACACGCGCACACAGAGCGTAGCTAAGCGATGAAAAGTCTACCGTTTATTGGTCCGCCGATCGTGCGCACCTTCTAAAATGCTTTCAGCTTAGGGAGAGAGAGAAAACAGAGGAGTTGAAAAGCAGAGCTCTTTCAAGGCCAGAATGGGGGTGCGACCACAAAGACTAATCTTCAGGGGCATACCAACAATGAACACAACGAGAGAATGTGTCACTTATATCCTGTTGACAGTTCGACCCAAGGTTGATAGTGCAGTGGATGCTATGTGTGGCCTTGGGCTTAAGGCAGGTGCCGTGATCAGCGTTATCACCAGCTTCGAGACTGTTGTCACGTGACCCTAACCGGAGACTCGATTGGCCTCAACCACGCATAGCGTCTACTCTGCTGTCACTACCGACTGAACAGGACAGCTCCATGAAGGCCAGCTTTTGGACTTCCAAAGCTGCACTTCCCAGAAGTAACCCAAAACGGGGCAGGTTTGAAGAAACCATATTTTACGTCGTGTAACCTACATTATAATTTAAGATGAAGAATTAATGGCGAATGCTTTTTTTTTTTGCGCAGGATGTCCACAAGTAAATAAATAAATATATATTTTTTTTTTCTTCGCTGCCCTTTTTGCATTTTTGAACTTCAATTTTGGGAATCTTTGCATCGTTGTGGCATTTCTGATTGCATGGTTAAAAAAAAAAAAAAGATTGCCGTAATGCGTTCTTCATCCGTGAGTTCAGTCTATAGCACTGCCATCAATTACAATCTCTGCGAACCACGATGACACATGGTGGGGCTGTGTGCTCCAAGAAGCTCCAACGACTTGAATGTCTCATAATTTAAAGAAAAAGAAGAAAAATTAGCCACAGCGCTTGCTGATTTGTGGAATTCGCAGACCATAGAGAACATAGGACGCACCTAAGGTAGCGCGTGCCTAACGATATTAATTTTTTTTTTTTCGGCTGTTAACTTGTGTTTTTTTGTATATTTCGCCGTTCTCGACACGGGCGTCGACGGACATTGCACCGCTGCTTACGCCCCTGCCGGGGTGAGCTCTTCTGTTTTCACGACACTCTATCGCGCTATAGACGCGTCTATTTAACGCTCATGAAGTCTCGAGAGAACTGTGTCAATTGTTTAGTCAGAGCAACGACGCAGCAATCCCGAAGCGAGAGACGACTGCGCCTCGATCTGGCTGCCCGCGTTCGCTCTGGTAAAATGTGAGCGTCGGACTCTCGAGCAGCGTTAGCTTGCTGATGATGCAGGACGCTGCTTTGTAGTTGAGAATCTTTGCCCTGCGAACGCCGGCGAAAAAGTTCCAGTACTCGGCGTACCCTAGGCAGCAGCGCCTGTCAGCGACCGCCCGCGCAGCATCGCAATCTTTCTGGAGCCTAATGGCAATCTGCGAGCGCCGACGATTTATCGTCGCGACTTGAATTGGAGCATTTTATGCACCCCCGCGAACATGAACTCCCGCGAACATGATCCCCGCGACGGCAAACCGCCGGCGCTCGCATACGGAAGGTTCCGATGCTGTGCGAACGGTTGTTGGAATGATCATGACGCTGCGTAGTGTACGCCGGGAGCTGGAACGGCTTCGCCGCCATTCGAAGGGCAAAGGATTCGCGACGACAAAGTAGCGTCTTGCATCTTCAGTAAGCTAACACTGCTCGAGAGTCCCAAGCTTACATTTCCACAGAGCGAGCGTGGCCGGCCAGATCGAGGCGCAGTTGGCTGTCGCGTCGCGATTACACCGTCGTTGCTCTACCTACCCTGATGACATGTGCACCGGCATTCGAAACAGCCCTCTCGAGACTTTATTCGAGTCCAGTAGACGACCTTATAGCGCGATAGACCGTCGTGACAAGAGTAGAGCTCACCTCGGTAGTGGCGTAAGTAGAGGGTTTATGTTCGTTGACGCCGCGTTGAGAACGACGAAATATACACAAAAACATTAAAAATATTTAATACAGCAGGCAGAAAGAAATACAAACATGGCAGGGACACGGACAAAGTAGAAGGCGCGCTAATAAATACATATACTTACAAAATACACTGGAAAAGACAAATAATTAGAGCTAAAAAAACGGAAGATTGACATGACGTCGACGCCGAAATAAGGCAATGCGCAGGTAAAGCAGCCGGCAAAACTGCAATAGTCCTATAGGCAGCTAAGGACGCTATTGTGATCGCGGGCGTATAGCCGCGGCGACGTACGGACCGTTAACCTGGCTTAAAGGCAAATTCTCGCCCCGATCGAGTGCATGAATGACTGTCTTCCACTTTCCTACATCTGCAGTAAAAGAGAAAAGGTCGCGGGCCTATAGCCTAAGCAATATAAAACACCATTGAGCCGGCTAACAAAAATTGAATGGTCACGAGTCTATAGCTCGAGAGACATACATCCCTCTATAGCCGGCTAAAGCACATTGAAAGGTTGGAGGCTATGGCTTTGGTGACATAGACCACTATTGAGTCGGCTAAAGAAAATTCAATGGTCGCGATTCTATAGGTTTAGGGACATACACCACTCTATAGGCGGCTAAAGCAC
>JABSTQ010008978.1:0-201785 GCA_013358835.2 Ixodes persulcatus
CCGCATGTGCGGCGCTCTGGACATTCCAAATATACGGCGAACAACCGACGAACTTGCCTGGCAGCGTTCGTTTCGCTCGCTGCCTCAACAGTGTTTTGACGACGCGAGCAGCGTCGAAGTCGCCGGGCCATTTTTGTCGCTTGTTTGCAACGTACTCGCTTTATTGAAGCAACCGGCGACAATGAAAAGTATGTTTTAAAACCACGTTCTGCATTTTGGCACTGAATATAGACCTTTGCAAAAGTTGCCTTCTGCGCGCTGCCATCTTTGTCTGCTGGGCTGTGGAACGCCTTCTGAGCATGCGCTGTTGGTCTGCTGTGCGGTATATCGGAGGCTGAGCATGCGTCCACAGCTCAGTGACTCGGCATTTTCCGCCCGGGCGCTTCGTTCGAGACTGCCGCTGGAAAGGTCTATAAAGTTCTAACTACTATGCCAAGCTTAATCTCAAAGAACAGCCGAGTTTTAGATTAAAAGGTTTTTCGCGTTGTCATTAGCTGCATAAGCTTCCTCCGTATAGTTGGCAAAGGCGAGAATATATAAATATTCAAGCAAAAGGAGCCCAAACGTTGTAGCCCCGCCGGGGACATCTGAGCCATCAAGTTACACTGTCTGCAATTGTCACAGCCGCTATAGCACCAAACATTCATCCCCAGTAGCTAAACTTCTTTTTCTATTTCTAGCGCGCTGCCACGCGAATGGAGTAATCCCGTTTCCTATGAACTACAAAATTCCTTGCGTTATGGTGTTCAGAAAGAATAGTGCCACCACAATTTTCTAGATACTTACCTCTAGCGTGGTCACCCGAAAGGTTTTAATTCAAAGAGTTCATCCCCGACAGGTAAACCGATACAAAAGCTCTCAAGATCTATATTATGTTATCAGAGTTTAGTAAAAACGATAACTCCACAAAAAATATAAACACCCCCCCCCCCCCCCCCCCCCGTTTTATACCGAGGAACCGCCCCCCCTAAAATAGATGTCTGGATCCGCCCCTGGTTGCAGGAGCACTCGCGCTTAGAAATGGTAGAAAGCGCTTTCCAAAACCATGCGCCCCCATTCTCCAGCGTTGCACTATTATGTGTGAAAAAGGGTACACCTTCGATAATGCGTCAACGTCTCCCGACTTTGTGAGAGCAACAGGGTGCATATGAGTGCGCCCTGGGTGCCGGCCGTACGAAAGAGACGCGCTTCCTGTCACCACTGCATTTTCTTGTACGCACTGGTCATGGGCGGTTCTTTTATTTTTACCACCGGATAGCTTCATGGGGTTTTTGAAAATACAAACCTGCTCATCGTACTGCTGCACTACAGCTGTGTCAGGCCATTGTGCTGTAGTTTGAGATTGGGACGGTGTAGCTACATTCTTATTTCGTGTGTAATGCCAGCATAATATCCCTTTGCTGCGAAAGGGTAAAAAAAATGGTAGGATCGGCAGCAAAATTTCTTTCAATGCCCGAATTACGATGAAACACCAGTAAGATCTAGTGTAAACGAAATGGGCACAATAAAAACAAAATCCTACAACAAGATGGTGGCGTCTAAAGTAGTGAATTTAGAGTGTTTGTAATAGCTATAACCGTGATAATAATAATAACAATAATAATAATAATAACGGAAGCGATGTTGTTCCCTCTGTATAGTGGTAACGTTACATTCAATTTGCCAGATGTGTTGGGACCTCTGATCACGAGTGGCTGTGAGGTATTACTGGGTCCGGACATTTCATCGGAGCTGTTTCATCGAACACCGCCTGGTTGACCAGTATAAATAATGGGCGAGGACAGCAGTGTTATAATACTAATTTTAATTTATTAGACTTCGTTTTTCAACGGAGTAGCGGAACTAATAAGAAAAAAAAACTTGATTTTTGTTTCCCATTATTTCTTTCATTTTCATTTTTTTTTATGTAGCTTCTGAAGGTACGAGACCTAAAAAAACAGAAAACACAAACTTGACATTTCTTGAAACATCTAATAATCGGGTGCAGCGACGGAGGCACGTCCCTTAGAAGGCGAATCTTCGTAATCAGTCACATTTTTCAATAAAGTGATTGTAATTGTAATCGGTAATTTTTTTTTTTTTTTTCAGTAACGCGTACAAGACTGGCTGTATGAGACGTTATTTCTGCTTTGGGTTGCGATCTTCTGAGACAACTCCGAAAACACAGTGCATCGTTCCTTCTCACCGTTGCGATTACCTCCATCTTTCAGAATGAAGTACGCGTTCGAAAATAATCGTGCCCAGGTAACCGCAGCATTCCTCAATCAGAACTGAACCCAGAGCTACGTTTCTTTCAGCTTGTTCACCATCGATCGATTAGCAATGCTGACCTTGTAGGGGCTTTGCCAGGTTGACCCCTCCCCCCCACCCCCCTACCCCCACTCAAAAAACAAACAAAAAAAAAAGCATTTTCTAGAGGACGAACTATTGTGGTTTCCCTTGTGACGAATTCTCCTTGACGCATGTTCCGCAGTAAGGAGCGGGCCTGTTACCAGTCGGCCTATGATGAATCGTCATGTGACGAATGGACCGTCCTGCTTTGAACAAATATTACTCCGGCTGCAAACCTACGGCCATCACGTCTATAAAAGAAAAATGACACGGAACTGGAAGAAAATGAGAAAAAAGGGTCCGGGGAGCCGGGGGACACAACTGGTCGCTTGAATCATCGCCAGAACGCGGTCAGCTTTCATTCGGGGCGCAAAGCAAAAAAGGATCATGGCTTTTTTTTTTTTTTTTTTTTTTTGTAGAAAGTCACGGCCAAAAGAAACATCCTAGTCGACACTGTATCAAATGCTAGATCCGGACGCATAAACTTGAGCACACATGTGTTTGACGTTGTCCTGCGGTTACACAACACTCGGAGCCGGTGCCCAAAACGGTCTACTAGAACGCGTTTTACGAGTCGCGTTCCGCATCCCGATGCGAGCTACGTGTTCGCCGGACCAATCACTTGCCTGCCTTTTATCACCTGACCTCTCTCTCTCCCATGAGTATGCGGAGAGGGGGTGACCACGTGTCGCAAGGCTTCGGTTGAGTGGTCTAAGGAGCGTGCGGCTTCCACCGCACTGTCAGCGCGCAGTGTTGCCAAAGGTACAGGGGTGAGCGCATTCCCACCGGCGATGTAAGCAGTCGCGCGACGCGACTAGATGGCATCGCAAAAAGATTAGATGGTTACACCGGCGTGCGCGATGAGCGAGTCCAACGCCTTCGTTCGCGAGTCGTTTCTCGAAAACTCTTGCTCCGAACGCCGTTGATTGGCTCAGCCGATCCACGACGAGATCGCATCGCAAAAAGTCGGGTCAGCAAGCGACTGCTCAAATCGCGTCGCTTTTTGCCCGCGATGGTCGCTTTTGCAATAAAAGTTATCGCGCGACTAGATCGCATCGCCGGTGTGAACGCACCTTTACACAAGCAGGTGAAGCAGTGTTGCCAAATCATAAGGAAGAAAAGTCGCTAAAAGGCTACCCAAAAATAGCCAAAAGTAGCTAAAGTTTCCAGAAATATGCTAAAAGTAGCTAAATTTACCCAAGTCTTATTGGAACATAGCACTTCTATCAAATGAACGTTTAAACCAGTTTATACACATTAGAACAATATTTATTTCTCATTGCACCGCCGTTTGGTAGTGGATTTTTGGAAGAAATATCGATAAACTCACGAGATTCAGAAGCAAAGTTATCATTTCTGACTAGTGAGCCTAAAACAGGGAGGATTCAACTCAAGTATAGCTGAAGTATAATTGAAGGTACGTCGCGCTGAAGGGAACGGCCTCCAAACATTCAGAAAATCGTCTGCTAGAACCGAAACTCGACCCCGCG
This sequence comes from Ixodes persulcatus, assembly GCA_013358835.2. Lineage (NCBI taxonomy): Eukaryota > Metazoa > Arthropoda > Arachnida > Ixodida > Ixodidae > Ixodes > Ixodes persulcatus. The sequence continues at coordinate 3,822 of JABSTQ010008978.1, forward strand.
CCCCTAAATTCGTTCAGACCACACTGCATTTTGTGCACATCCTGCGTTTAGAAGTAGTTAATTGGGTTCATTTACAGATTCGAAATTGAGGCGAAATCATGCAGTTTTTATGGGGGTCAACGTTTGTCTTCAGATGAAGAAACGTGAAATTGCCAATTCTTTTAGCAATGATGCGCAACAATGAAATCTTTCGACAGAAGAGGAAACTATATAAGCCTCGCAAACTTGTTAAAAACTTTAATTGTAACCCCTGTTGGCTAAACATATAAAATCGCGTCTTCTTCTTCTGCTGTTCCATAGGAAGACATCGTTCCGATTTTTGCCAGCTCTGAGGTCGGTAGCTGGTACTCGTGACATTTTTTCTTCAATCATCCAACCCCGTTCGAACAGAAAGCAGAGCGTTAAGCGTGTCGAGCTCCAGCCGATTTCAACGTTCATATCGCTGAAACACCTCTCTACGCCAGCGTTAGAAAGAGGCAAAGAGAGCACTGTCAAGGCAAGGGATCCCTTGCCTTGACAGTGCAGAACTGTCTTGCAGAACTGTCTTCGAAGACAGTTCTGCAAAGGGGTTTCCTCCTTGGGCGTCTTTGTACGAGCTCACCTCTGCCCAGAACTCTTCTGTTGAGTTTGTAGAGCACCATTTTACGTGACGCAGGTTTCTCCATTGCGCTTCACAGGCGGACACGCCCTCGTCGGAAAGAAATGTAGATGCCAGTTGTCCAATAAGGCACTGTATCTCAGTGAAGAGAACTCGTGGCGCGTTTGGATACAGCACAGAAAAATTCGAGTACCGCTTGTAACGGTCCCCAAACCTTTATGTGGGCCACTCAATCGTATGTAGCCCACAACCTAAGTAAAAAAAAAAAAAAGTTACCAAGTTAAATAAAAACAGAAAGAATAAACATAGGGACGGACAGGACAGCACCTCTTTCGTACTTGCGCGGAAAATATGCTATAAAAAGCTAGAATTCACGAAAATAGCTAAGTATGGAGCTAGATTTTAGAAAAAGAGCCAATTTAGCTACTCGTAGCTGACGGAAAAATTTCGTAGCTAGTTGCCCCCAAAAGTGGCTAGATCTAGCTACAAAGTAGCTAAATTGGCAACACTGAGGTGAAGATGAGGGGGAGGATTAGAAGAGGGTCCCCTTTTGTGTGTCGCCACGTCGTATCCTGGTCGCTAGTGTGCCCCTCGAAGATTAGCCCGTCACTCAACATTTCTACAAAAGCGACTTTCCTCCCCCTCTCACAAGTGGCTTTTACAGTACTGCGCGCAATCTCTCGACCTTTTTCGTAGAAAGTAAAATATTCCTATTAGTTAGAAGGAAAATATACACACAAAAAGAATAGATGGACGTATTGGGTTCCTGTCTTGTGTAGTCTTGTCTATTTCCTAACAGCCTCTAAGGCTGCCGTCTGTGTGTTTAGAAGCACTCGAAAGCTTGGGAGGTGTTTCTTTGTTCTCGACTTTTCACCTTCTCGCCCTTTTCCCTTCCCTTCACCTATATAAACAAAATACGATGGATACATTTAGTTTCTAGTTGGAGGTCTCTGTGTTTCTTCCTCGAGCGTGAATTGGGAGGTGTGTAGCAAGATTTATTTTTCGTAAGAGTTTAGATTTTTTTAATTCGTGCACAGGGTTACAAACTTTGTAACTGTCCCAGACATGATCTTCTCCAACGGCCCAGCGTCGCTAAATGGCTACCAACTGATCGGCGACTCGATGTTGTTGCGTTTAGCGGAACACTGCTCCGGACTAAGGCGACTACAAATTGGTACGTATAATTCGTGGGCGGCGGAGAAAAGCTCACGTCAAAACCGATGGATGCGGAGAAAAGCTCATCTGCCTTTTGACGAGTGCGGGGAAAAGGTCACCTACGAAATCTAACAATCAATACTTGAAATTCAATATTCGCGGCCCTACTCTGGGCTTTGATTTCTTTTTCTGTTTATATGTCGCACTTTGCTTTCCGCTCATTCTGCGCTTTTTTGTTTTAATATTCGTATAAGTATTTCTAAAATCAAGTGTTCTCGTTCAACCCCAGACGTTCCCTTCTGTGTCCGTTCCTTAGACTAATTTTTTTTTTTTTTTAATTTTCTGCACCACAGTCTTAGGTTTAAAAAACGCCATGATTACCTACCACCAGTTCGCCTGCGCACTCACAGTGTTTTCATCAGAAGACTGGCTTACTTTCTAGGAAAAAAATAAGGAAGCAGAAGAGTCCACAGTTTTACAGAATGCATGAGAACAACAAACAAAGTTGTCGACGCGTTTTTTTTTCTAAGCTGCTTACTTCTACATGGAGACAGCCCCCCAAAAAGTGACAAGTCCGTCTTGGTCTACATCACCGAAAGAGGTAATTGATTATCACAAAGCAAAGCAAAAAAAAAAAGAAAACGGAGCAGAATATTGTTAGTTTTTATGCAAAAAGAAAAAAAAAAAACTACTCACAAAGGCGAGAAACAATCCGGCCAGAAACAATACCGTTCGCTAAAACAGCGTTATATGAAACGGCTTCGATGAAACGACGTTTGATGAAATGGCCTTGATTGAACGGCGTCAATGAAATGTGTGCACCCAATTCTGAACGTTCTGTCACGGAGCGACAGGCTGTGAAGAAAAATTGTTAGATCGGTTCGCAGAATCGTGGGTGAGCTTTTCTCCGCACCTATCAAAATTCTGGTAAGCTTTTCTCCGCATCCGCCGGGTTTCCGGTGAGCTTTACTCCGGTGACCTTTTCTCCGGGATTCATAATTCGTAGGCTTGCCTAATGCATGTATGCCGTCCTCCTCTGTGTGTGTATCTGGGTTTTTTTTTTTTTTTTTCATTCCATCCTTGTTTTGAACGTCCTTTTCTGTCGCAGTGAGCTCTACGTTGGTGAGCGGGGCCACAGCAAGCCAGCTGCTTGATGTGGTGATGGAGGCGCCTATCGCCCGGCGCGTAATCCTGATGATCGGGACCAACGATTTGCGGGGCGAATGTGACGCGTGCAGCCTGATCTCCGACCTGGCCATCATACTAGGATGGCTTACACTTCATGCGGAAAAAGTGGTGATACTGACGCTGCCTCCCATTGCGCAGCATCACCGACGCGGAAGAAGCTGGCAAACAGTCAACAGGGTGAACCACTGGATCGCTCACTGCGGAAGCAGTAAGTGCGGAACTTCGCCGGTTCGACAATTTGCCACTAATTTCGTTACTGTACCGATCGTTCTAGGTCTCACCATGCCAGTGGAGATCCATCGACCTTTCGTGGTGCGGCGGACGAAAGTGCGATTTGACATGTATGCTAGGTAAGTTGTTCTAGCTTTACTGAAATCATGGAATCATAAGAGGCTTGCGCAGTTTGATCAAATTATAACAACCATTTCTATCAGGCGGTATGCTGGCAGAGGACGGCAGGACTTGGTCCACTGGAGCGCGGTTGGCATGGACGCCGTCGTGGGCTTACTGCACGTCGCCCTGCTGTGAGCTGCAAAAAGCTCGAAGTACCACCATCTCGATGAAGTGTCAAGGCTGGTTTGCATAGTAGCTACCAGCTGTGATACGTGTGATTGACTTCATGCGAGCTCATGAGACGCCCTATGCATTTAGAAGTGTTCTTTTTTATACACACACGAGTGCTTCGCTTACTGCACGTGCCCGTGCAGTGAACGCAGAGCCTTTATATGTATAAAAAAGAACACCCCTAAAAATACTTGGCGTCTGATCTGCTCTCATGAAATCGCAGTCACACGTATCGCATCTGGTCGCTACTGTGTGAGCCGGCCTTTGGTCGTGCGCTGTGGCATTCTAGTCGCCATGCAAAACCTGCACGTCTATACTTCGTTTCACCTTACGTCCGAGCGTGGCCGCTGTTATGAGCCGAAAGGCCAATCAAACTGCGCAAAAAGCGCAACGTCATGGTGTGCTCTCTGCACTTGATATGACTAGCCGGCGGAGAAGCACACACGGAGAGACGGCGAATACCGGCTGGTCCTATCAACTGCGGAGAGCACGCCATGACGTTGTGCCTCATTCGCTGTTTGATTGGCCCTTCGGCTCATAACATCGGCCGCGCTCGGACCTAAGCTGAAACGAAGTTTTTTTTTTTATATAGAAAACAAGGCTCATCCATCCGTCAGGCGGCATCGCAGCATGCAACCGCTCGTGGGTTTATCCCGCCTACGGTGATTTTTCAGCGTTCGTGGGGCCTCGACAATCGGCCTTTTTTATGTCCCGTGATCAGTGTGTGCGCTCAAGTGTTCATTATGTGTGTCCCAGTTCAAGCGGTGCGTGTTGTTTTTCGAACCGTGTCCGAATGATACAAAGTTTCACGTTTCCATCCTGTGAGTGAGTGAAGTCGGTTAGGGCTAGCATTGACCAAGCAATGCTACCCTAACCGACACATTGCTAGCATTGACCAAGCAATGCTAGCAATGTGTCTGCTCAAGTTCAAGCGGTGTGTATTGTTTTTCTACCTGTGTCCGAATAATACGAAGTTCCACGTTTTCATCCTGTGAGTGAAGCGAGTTGGTTAGTGCTGTGCTTTGTGCTTGTTGACGTGATCAACGTTGGTGCTTTTTGAGTCTGAGTCCTCGAACGTCCGCAAGTTCCTTATTTTTCCCACTCCATTGGTGGGCTCAAGTTCAAGTTATAACTGGTGCCTGCGGTTTTCTTACTTTTTTATTATTTCTTAGCTACGAGTTCGAGTAAAGGCCGGTTCAGACACTTGCGTTTGAGTGCGTTTGACTGCGTTGCGTCGAGAACCGAAAGCAAGTCACCGGCACATCTGTGCTTCGTATGAAGCGTGGAATCCAATTCAAGGAATCATCTTGGCACGCGATATAAGCAACAGGGATGTCCTGGTTTCTCGCCGCCGCAAAGCAGTCAAACGCAGTCAAACGCAACTGTCTGAACCAGTCTTTAGGGCAATGTTCACAGTGAAGTAAGTTGGTTGGTCAGTGGTAGCATTCTTGCACGTTCGCTTGTTCCGTGTTATTTCGAAAAAATACCTCCATGCTGCTCTCTTGGCAAAAAAAAAAATGTTCTTATTAGTGCAGTGTATTTTTGGTAAGGTCGCGCAGTGTTCAGGTTGACAAAGTTCAGGAACGGCCGGCGTGTTACTTTGTTTTCCTTTTGCACTCAGCCCCGCGAGCCTGATGTCTGAAAAATCTAATAAAACATCTGTCCATCAAGAATTGCCTGTCTGCTTTTTCTTATGTCAGAAAACAACAATGTGTTTTGGAGGCACGACTGAAGCAGATGACACCGGCGAAGCTGCCGTAGCGATACCGACTGCAATGTTCGTCGGAGAGGCTGCACTCGTCGCAGAAGCGTGTACGTGGGGCACACGGATTTTATTGCAGTCGCAACTTCCGCTCCTAAAGCTGACGGACTCGACGCAATTGTCTCAATGGCCAAAGTGTGCGACTTAGCGGTGATTTAATGCGTGTGAGAGTTCCGTGTTGCAATTCTAGCAATTTGCTATCGAGTACGATCGTATAACAATTTGGCAACGCTGCGATTCGAACGTCTTGCGACAAAGCCACGTCTTGATCAGAGCCCCCTGCTCGCCCTGCTCCATTCAGTGATTTTAGCCGCCCTAAAGGCGAGGCCTCATTGCTATTGCAGTAAGCCATCCTTCGGACCACTCAAAACACGTGCCTTAGCCATTTAACTATCTATCATAATGTTTTCAATTTAATCTTTAATGATCGCACTCGCTCACCGTCAAAAAAAGTACAGCCTCACAGGCGTCACTCCCTGAAGCACACGCCATTTCGGATGGACCCGCCGGTTTAGAAACGAGCTTTATAAAACGCACAACCATTCTCCCCGGCCGCAATAGCGCTCAAAACAATGAGATAAACCTCCGAAAGCAGTAACAACCGTCGAAATACCGAACAAAACAAATTATTGACGGGCCCAGAACTGCCATGGAGTCTGCTGGGGGATTGCAAGTTCGCCCACACCTAACGCGCCGCACGCCAGGCGGCGCAAGCATAATTCAAGATGTCACGTTTGCATTATGCCAGGCACACAAACAAAGCAGGGATAGTTACAAGAATGAGAGGGATGCGCACACGAAGGCAAGCAGTGTACAATAAATACACGAAAACTCGCAGCAACCGAAGGACGACGCCGCAAACACGTGTACGCGCACACGCACCAAAAGCACGTGGGTCACGCGCACGTATCGACTCGGAACTGGCAATTTTGGTGATTTGAAATGTCGATATCGATCGCGTGAACGATTGTATTCAGCAGAGTGTGCACCGGCGGAACTGACTGCGCATAAAAAATAATTTGACAATATAAACAGCGACCATAAAATCCTCCTAAACGCTATATCAGCAAAAAGTACCGTATTATATGTAATAATTAAGCACATTCTACAAGGCCGGGTTTTCTATGCACTTTTTTTTGCGCGAAACCAAGTGTTCAACCAGTTTCCGAAGCTGGCAACCACAGCTGCAAGCAGCGCCATCCTTGATGTATTCCTGAACTTCGCATAGTCACGTTTCGACCGCCATCACAGAGAGGGCGCAACACGACGTCCAATTTATAATTCCTGTCTTTTTGTGATTTATTTAATATTCAGGCACGATCATCGAAAGTGTGAGCTGATAATGAGGATCTGGGACAGTAAACTCTATTTTGTAGTAAAAATATATGCCTAAATGTCTGCCAAAAGGGGTCCAAATACTCGTATTTGACTATCAACAAATTCGTGATTTGACCTATATTCAAACTTTTTTTATAAACAATCCAAGTTGAAATTTAGAAAAAGGGCCTCTGTATGCAAAGCAGAATATGTTCTTCTTTGCGGACCTACAATTTTATTCAACTATGCCAATCCCTAAGAGCTGTACCACTGTACTACCAAGTGAAGTTTCCCAAAATTGACTGTTTTTGTCAATTTTCACGTGAGCATTCCGAAACAAGTTTAGGTCATATTACAATGAAATTTAGCGTAGCTCTTTCGATTGTAATTGCAAATACATGTAAAAAGTTTCAAATAAAATGACCGGGTAGGTGCCAAAAAATTCGCGACTGAATGTGCTTCCGCGAAGTCAGTGTTTCTAAATTAAATATCTGTCAAAATAAACTAAAAAACTAAAAAAGGGCTTCTGTTGACAATGAACGCACTATTTTTCTATAACATTCTAAGATTTGAAAGAAATTGCTTCAATAGTGAACCCTGCACCACTGTATTACGAAACCATGTTTTGCCGAAAAGGCCAATATTCCCGGGTGCCCACTGAATTAGCTTTTTACATTAGAAAAACAAATCATACATCAAAAGAAAGATAATGTTTTACACTACAAGATGATATATAACACATAATTTTAGCAAGCTTGAACACGCCACAATCGCATTTCAAAAACGCGCGGAAAGCGTCGTATGTCATGGCCGCCGGGGACCCTTGCAATGCTCGCCTTCGGCACACGCCAAACAGCTCACAACAACAAAATGGGGGAAAAAATTACGTCAGTGAAAACTCCCTATAGAAGACATATAGAATATAAGCGTAACCGTCACACATTATCGTTTAGCCTCCCCCTTATTTTTTTACTATTTACAGGTTGACACGTTTTAGTATTTTTTCGTCGCCCATACCGGATACGCCTATTAGGTGGCTGGGGACGAGAGTACACAGAAAAGGTCTATATAGAAGGTTAGCCCGTCACTCAAAATTCAGACAAAAGTTGCTTTCCCCACCCCGTTCACCCCGAAGCTGACAGTGCTGTGGAAGCCAAGTGCTCGTTGGGCGAGCCACACTTTTGCCACGTGATCACGCTCTCTCGCGCAAACCCACGCGCAGAGAATGAGGTTAGGTGATGAAAGGGAGCGGCTGATTGGTCCGGCAAGCGCGTAGCTTCCACCACAATGTCAGCTTAGGGATGAAGGGAATAAGTGAGGTCCGGTGTCGTGTGACGTTCGTTTGGGCCCGGTGACGCGCTGCGGGTGCCCCGTGACGCGCTCCAGGGGCCGCGGATGTATCACAGCGAAAAGGCAGAGAGCCTACGAAGGGAAGGATTTACGAAATAGTCCGCTGTGTTTTTCAAATTTTCGTACCGAAAGTCAAGCTTTTGACTTTCTAATTTTTTTTCTTTTAGCCCACTGAACGATGTGTTATCAGTAAAATCCCAATATAGATTGATTCCTTCCAGCCCAAAATTATTTTCATGGGCCCTTTAAATGAAACATTGCAAAAAAAAAACAAAAAAAAAACGAGGAATGATTTTGAAGCTCTTGGGAGAAAAATTCACAACATGCCGATAGATCTATAGCAGACAACGCCGGTCGACAACCTCACTCGAAAGGGGCGCTGCTAATCGTTGCTAGCGACGGAAGCTGGTACTACGAACGGCCCGCCTTCCAGAAATTCATTCCGGTTGCTTTTGGGTCCCCCCTGGTAAAGCGCGTCAAGCCTGTGCACCTGGAAACCTCACCCGTCAATCAAGTCCAGCGAGCAAAGAAAGTTCGCTGGGAGGATTAATCGAATCCGGCTTAAATCCTTTATAATCTGTAGTGGCCCAGCCACACAGATTATGTTTGTTTTACGCCAAATATGTTATTAAATGTGTTGAAGTTAAAGCATAAAAATCAACTGCAACAGCACTCAAAGCATCAAATGAAATTAAGAAACAGTAAATCTTTTTCGGGTTATTGTTTCCGGTCAACGCATACTTTCATCAACATGGTCCTACACAAATTTGTAACATTATGTTCTTTTTCTTTTTGCCTTGTGTGGCTGTCTTCACAAAAAAATAATTCACAGCGACCCATTCGCGTTGATACAGCGATCTGAAAATGATGACAATAAACAAGCAATTTTCTCTTATATTTTGCTACTAAGGGCAGAGACACAACGGAGCATGCACGTCGGAGCTCCTGCAAGAACGACGGTCGCTTTCCGCAATGGTTGGTTAAAAAATGGCGTAGCATTGCGATTCACACGATTACCAGTGACCTCCGCGCTTCCCCGTGCCCCGTTGTTCGGCAGCGCCATGAGTTGCAGAGTGAATTTTACGACAGTTTGAAATGCGGGACATTTTGAAGATTTGGGAATTTCTCGCGAGACACGAGCCCTCAATGCGGGACAGTCCCGCGAATCGCGGGACGGAGTGGCTCTTTATCCAGCATTTTGACAAGCATGCTCTTATATATTATGTTATTTGTAAAACTCAGCTCACATATCTGTAACCTCATTCAAGTACTTGGTGTTCATATCTCTTCTAACCTACCATGGAAACCTCATTATCGTATAATCAGTAACGCCAATTCGATGCTTGGATATTTAGAAAGAGACTTTACTTTAACCCCAGTACCACTAAAACTTCTTCTGTACGAGACTTTAATCCATTCAAAGCTGGAATATACCGCAGCACTCTGGGATCCTGGTCACTCAATGCTTGTAACAAACACTGAAGCCCTGCAAAATCGCGTCGTGAAACCGCAAGTGTTTCATCTAGCTATGAAAACCACCCTGTCCCTGCCTCTTCCATCCTCACGCCGTATAACAACTCATTTATGCCTCCTTCATAAAATATATCATTCCAACGCTCCTCTGAAAGACGAGCCCCTCTTTCATTTGTCCCCGCACATACCTCATCGTGAAACTTGAACTTAAATCGACTCTTTCATCTCTAGAACGTCATCTGAATAAAACCACCTTCTCGTATCATTAGTAACTATTTCATCAATTGCTTTATTTAGAAAAGCACTAACTACTCACTTTTGCCCAGATTATGCCAGACTAACTTTTATAACCAAATTTTCTTGTTCGTTTGATTTTTCTACTGAACCAATATTTTATGTCCACCCCCTCTGTAATGCCCCTGGGGCCTGGGCCCTAAGGGTATTGAAATAAATAAATAACTAAATATATGCCCAATGAGTCTAACTCACTTGTCGAATGAGGGTGCGCGCGCCATCCTCAGCTTTTTTCTTGAGAAACACTTCGAGGGCATCTTCTGGCTCCTCTGGGGACCAGAAGATACTGAAATAACTGAACTTTCCGCTTAAACCAAAAACTGATTCAGAGAAATTTTTAGGGGCGAAGCTCCTTAGGGGCTAGCCATGTCCGTATGTCCGTTCGCCGTCCGCCGTAGGCTGGCGTCGGGTGCTCGTGCTTCTGCTCGTGAGATCACGTGCTCACGAGCACGTGCTCACGTGCTCGTGTAGGGCAAAAAAAAAATTGGAAAAAAAAGATGAAAAAAAAATATGAAAAAAGAAAAAGAAGAAAAAAAAGAGTAGGGGGTTCTGAGATGCCATCCCATCTGTCTGCTTAAAAAAAGAAAAAGAACAGAAGAAAACCACACATTCTCCTACTGACATGAATGAAAAGGCTCAAAGAAAAAGAAAAAAAAGAGTAGGAGGTTCTGAGATGCCATCCCATCTGTCTGCTTAAAAAAAGAAAAAGAAGAAAACCACACATTCTCCTACTGACATGAATGAAAAGGCTCGGCATGCTGCGGCTCGGCGTCTACGCAGACAAGCTCCACCAGAGCTTCGCCCCAAGCAACATCATTCACCACGTGGAGATGCGGTCAATTTTTTGGTTTCACTCCGGCACAAGTTATTAAATAATGTTTCGATTATGTCTTCGTTTCGTCTAAAAATAGTGTTTTTCAGTTTTGTTTTTATTCTGTTCAGACACCCTGCACAAACACTGCTCACCGCCACTGCAGCGCCATGCCGGGACAACAGCACGAGCCCCAGGCACGTAGCCAAGGGGGGGGGGGGGGGGGGGGGGTATGCCCCCCCCCCCGAAATTTTCCATTGTGCTGGGGCCTCCTCTCCCCCCTCCACCTCATACAGCATTTTGTCATGGGCCCCCAAAACAAAATCCTGGGTACGTGTCTGGCGAGCCCAAGTAGCCAAGACAACGGCGGCGCACAAAATGCAAAAGAAAAAAACAGACTCAAGCCAGTAGCATAGCCAGGGGAAAAACATTCAGCCCCCCTCCCCACGCACACAAAGTCCAACCAACCCTTCAGTTAAGATCTCAATTACATAGGCAGAATGAGAGTGCATCGGGTCAATAGCGACTCGAAATAAACAAGAGTGATCATAATGTGACTCGAGCTCATATTAAATCAGTGTAATATTTGCTTAAACAATCAGAAGAATGATCATGACGTCAATAAGGCTGATTCAAACTCCAGTAGGTCAATAGTAAATTGAAGTAATCAAGAGTGATCAATGAGTCACCTGGTTGTATAAAAAAAAAAAGTGAAAGCCGTTTACAACTCCCTGTAACGCCGAATTAGAGCACAGCTCTTGAGGAGGAGGAGGGAAGGGTACTGGGGGGGTGGGGTCAAGTGACCTCTGGAAGGGGGGGGGGGGGTCACCTGACTGGGGGGGTCACGTGACCTGGGGGGGGTCACGTGACGATGCGGGTGCCGATGACGTCGTCAGTGATGATGACGATGCGAACGCCGATGACGTCATCAGTGACGTCACTAATGACGTCATCAGTGACGTCACGCGTCCCATAATGCACCGCGCGGTTACGCCGCTCAAGCCGGAAACGGGCGCCTAAGAGCTGCGCTCTAAAAACTCAGTAATAAAAAGAGAGGAATATGTCAATTAGGCTAATATAAAGTCAAATGAATAAGTAACCACCGAGTTTATTCAGTTAATTTAAAGTCAGTTTGCTGAAGAGCAACACGGAGTAGTTGTTGATTACGGGCTTTATGGCGTAACACGGAGTAATTGAAGTAGTAATTCAAATGTTAGCTCAACTTTTATGTAGTTGCATTTGTCAATAATGATTCAAAGTAATCGACTTACTATTGAAAAATTTTGCTTCTATAAAGTGATTTGTGTCAATAGCTATATAAATATAACCAAAACATAATTGGATCAAATAAGCTTCTACCAAGTTTGTCAATAATTACTCAAAGTAATCAAGAATGTTTATTGAGCTTTTATTATGTAAACTAAGCTCTAAATTAATAGGTTGAAGTAATTAGAAGCTGAAGCCATACCGTAGAATACCGCGCACCCGCCCATTCCACATTAAGCGCCCATTCCCAAATTTGCAAGATCTGAGAAAATATGCACAGTACATTTATATGTAAATTTGATGACCGGACAAGCGCCCATCCCCCATTTTTTTGTGATTTATCTCCAAAGTTTGAGTGGGCGCTTGCCCGGTATTTTACGGTATGTCAACTAAGCTCTAAATTAAGTCTGCTGTGTAAATAATAGTGCAAAGTAGAAAGAGTAATCGCAAATTGAAATTGTACTTACTTTATCATCCAAACTGTATCAATAATAAGTAAAAATAAAAAGAAAAAGAGTAAACAAAAATTCAATTCAGCTAAAATCAAGTCTACTGCACCACTAATACCTCGAGGCTACCAAAAGAGTAATCAATGTGTCAACTAAGCCTCGTCAGTCGTGCAACTAGTAACTCCAAGTGATTGAAATAGTGGTCAAAATATCAGTTGTCCCCAACAAAATCTAAATGTATAAACAGTTACTCTAAGCTATCAAAAGTGTAGCACGACGACTGAAGACAAATAAGTGCATGTATATATTCTGGATAAAATTGACAGAGTCCAGGATTAAATTGGATGGTGCTTGAATTAGATTGGGTGGCACCTGGATTGAATTGACAGTCATTTGGATTAAAATGAGTGGAAAAACCTATAGATGAAAAGCCGCAGTGCTGAATTATATGTCACCAAGGGCCAGCGCACATTGAACACGATCGCCACGTCAATGTTTGGCTGAAGCATGAGCCCCAGCCGAACGCTGACCAGCGCATGTGTCCAGTGTGACCTGTGCTGGCCCTCAGCAGGCAATGCAGAAAATTCAGCATTAGGGCCTTCCATCTAAGTAGCGCTGGCTCAAGATACCAATGCACTTAGTCTCCAAAAAACGAGAAATCTCAGTTAACATGACCAGCACCAACCACAGTCAACACCTCCTGTAGAGCAAAATCATGGTGACAAATTTTTCCAGTCACTTAAATAAAGCCAACACAAAGCACAGAGTGAAGGCAAGTGCTCCATCAGCATTCAGCCAAAACTTGTGCCGGGGCTAATTTAAGGGGGGAGGGGCAGCCCCCCTCCCAAACCTTTCAAGGGCAACTTTGATTTTAAAAAATACAACATACACCAGCTTTTGTTTAGAATGAAATGTTTTGTATTCGGCAAAATGACAATTATCAGGTCAGCAAAAGAGATCTGGCCAATGCTTCACCCATTCGTCCGTCTGCAGAACGCCCCCCCCACACACTCCGGTCGGATCCATAAATCCACCCCTGGACTAGTGTTCAACGAGTGTGAACACTTGTTCCAGCTTTCGTGTTGCCCACGTCTAAGGTCGGCAGCAATGCGAGTTGGCACTGTCAGGCGCCTGCAGAAAGGGGAAAAGTGCTGCGTGGGCTGCCTGCGGCATGATAAGCCACACAACATACTGCTGCTACGCAACAAGAGGGACAAGGGCCATGCTATCCATTGAGCAGATTAATGTGCACCCTCCCCTCGTGGCCCGTCTGTCGCTCCGGCCTGAATGTCCCGGTGCCAACTCGTATTGCTGCCCCCTGCATGACCGTTGTGCCGCTGCAGTTACTGGCAAAACAAATCTCAAAAAGCGTGGGAGCAAGTCTGTACACCCAGTTTATTTGCCTTGTCAACTACTTGCAACCTGAAGAAAAAAAAAAAAAATATTTGACAGTACAAACACTGGCTTAGGTTGTCTTTTTTTTTTTTACAAATATTGTACAAATGCTACACACTGCATCACCTAAGCACACACACTTTCCTTAAGATTAATCTTTGCAGCATGCTGCTTTTTATTTTTTTTTGCTCTTAGGAGACATCACATTCAGGGTTGTGTGCTATCAGATAGTGGATGCATGAAAGGCAAAATGTTGCTAGGCCTTGTTTGGGTCGATCGGAAAATGTTGCAACGACGACGTACAACCGAAGTTATTGCTGCTCCGAAACTAAGGTGAAGATTTTAATAAGCAGACTAGCTGGTGCCCCGCCTCTTGCATCGAAGCAGTGCTTGACGAAGCATCTCGACAAAAAAAAAAAAAAAACAGTTCACAGCCGGAAAATACGGTTGGGAGTCTTCCTCAACTGACCAAGACGGTCCTGGGCTCGTGTGCACGACACCACAGCAATTATTGTTCCAAAACGCCGCGTAAATTATACTCTCTAGTGTAACCGTGTCCAAAGCTTGGAAAAAGTCGCTTCGAGAGACGCCGAGGTTAAAGCTGCTGCTTAAAATAACGACACAGCCAAAAAAAAATAACAATTAAATTACTATTTGGATAGCGTGCAAACTCCGAGTTCTTCCCAAATGATATGCCATCATAATAATCCGACCAGCCAAAGCAGGTTTTTGGAACAATCATGGTATTACAAACCCCCAGTACATCCATATCAACTCAAGCGCTGAAAGACCTCGCCCAAAAAATTAAATTAATCGGCTGAAAGTATTGGTAGCCCATCGTCTCCTCTGAACACACGTTGACTTCACGTCACGCGACAATTCTCCGTCACTTTAATTAACTTATTCCCATATGTACATATCAACAGCCCATCGGAAAGCAAAAAGTAAGGAAATGAAAACACTAAACCTTACAAGATAGGCACGAAATTCTGACCAAGTTGACCGCACACAGACCAATTAGCTTCGAAACTTAAATTAAAATATGTACACCGAAGAACGCGTTGAAACGTCTCGAGACATCCCCCCAGAATGATGCAAATATTAACATGATGAGAACAAACAAAACGCTGCAGCACTATAAACAAAGCTAAAAGAAAATAGGAAATTAATAAACGCAACGAAGGACAACACATTCCAGAACACAAGAAATGCGGTGGCCAGTGCAGTAGTGCTTCGAGTTCTAGTTGTTACCATTCCTTCAGTTTAAAGAGTAATGCGCCAATTCAGCTCGGTGGAAACACTGCTTTAACTGCAAAAAAAAAAAAGCAGAAATGAAGTTTGTAGCTAAGGTAACCATGGGCTAAAATTCAACTCCAATACAGGAATCTAAAAAGGAGCATTTAAGAAGCTTGACCAAAATAATGCTCCCAACAGTATGCGATTACATCAGCAGTATGCAACATCAAACATGATTGAAGTATGCATGCATCTTAAAATTCTCATGGATTACCTGCAAAATAATTTCAGACACTTTCAAAATTATTTTGAAAGCAGCTGTCACTCTTCAAAATGTGCCCCGTTTTCGGTGCTCATTCAATCAAATGCTCAAAGAGTTTCTTTCAGCGATACCAAAGAATTAAAAATAACCTCTCGGCTTGTTAGTCTAGGTTTATCCCCAACGTGTAAAAATAACCAGAATTGTGCAGCAGCATCACCGCAGGTTTGTGCAAATAAATGCCGCAGACGAGGTTTAAAGATGACATACACAATAGAAAACATCCTTCCGAGTCTTCTCCAGTGATAAAATTTCCGAAATTTCTTATGCTTGTTTAGCTGGATGTAACCATCACAAAATATGAACAGACTGTGGAGGTTCTCGGCAAACGAGCATCGCTGCAGTCAAAAACAAAACTATCTGAAAATGTACCATTAACATAATGCCCCGAAAATAGCAGCGCTCCCGTGTGCACAGGTGCCGAGTTACAACCGTTATTATGCACAAACTCGATGAGGCAACGACGAAAACATGCAATTCCACTTCAGATCAGCCTCCAAAAACACCAGTCTTGTGCAATTTGGGCACGAAAATTCCAAAATCGGGAAACTTGGACGGGACAATTTACGCAAGAAAACAGCTTAACATCACATCAACTTGAAACTTTGTATCAAAGATGATCTCGCATGCCTACATTCGGACCCAAGCCTTTTTTATTCTTGCATGGTGCAACTCAAAGGGCTGCCCAGAAATGTGGTGCCATAAATATAATCAAAAACTAAATATAAAAAAAGACCCCATTTTAGAACGTATCTTAGAAAGCAACAACCATATGTTGCACGTTGTTGAGTGCACAAGAAAAGGATTCTAAAAGATCTCATTTAGTGATAAAGCTGACCAGAACAGATCGAACGTCAGACATCTTTCCAGGTACCTCAATGAGATAATGCCACCAAAGCCCTTATCGCAAAATAGTAAACAATCCCGCAAAAATTATGATACGGATGCATTAAAATTTAGGAGACGGGTACCTGCTCGAGACAAGTTTATGTAAACCTTGCACCTTCCACAGAGTTCGGAAGTTTACAAAACACAGAAAGCGGGCACGCCAGTATTTTACGAGAAGCGTCCGAGAAATTAATCAATGCATGTAAGTAGGTTGTGCTGTTTTATAAAACTTGGCAAGAAAAAAAAAAGTGCCACAAAAGATGCTATGTCGGGTATTCTTCGTCGGAATTAGTGGAAACAGTCACTGGAAATCCAACTGACTGTTTTATAGTTTCCCATTACATTCCTGGCACTCGTATACAAAGACCAGTCAAGGCAAGACCAAGTGTGCAATAGGTCCAGGCAAC
The DNA here is from genome assembly GCA_013358835.2 of Ixodes persulcatus. Classification (NCBI taxonomy): domain Eukaryota; kingdom Metazoa; phylum Arthropoda; class Arachnida; order Ixodida; family Ixodidae; genus Ixodes; species Ixodes persulcatus. The sequence goes on from JABSTQ010008978.1 coordinate 20,294, forward strand.
AAAACAAAAATTAACATATGCTCTGCATTCAATGCCCTGTTCCTATCGTAGTCTTTCCATACCATTGCTAGATTTTTGTTCACATTAACTTAGGGCAATATTTAAGAAATCGATATTCAGTCGTCTAACCAATCTTTTCAACCTGATCTGATCAGCTACTTTCCAGTAGTATAAGCCACAATTCAATCCATCTCAAATGCTGTAGATTTCTCATGTGTGGCAAAAGTATTGATGATAATCATTGTACTCTGAAAATATCAATGCCTTCCTCAAAGACGAGATACGCCGTTAGGGAGTATAAATTTCAAAACCAGACGACCAACCAAAACAGAAAGCGATAACAAAAAGGGCAACTTTCATTTTACGGTATGTTAATACACTGTCAGCCAACCTCGCTTACAAACACAGAAAAAAAAACAGACTCTGTCAGACGAGACAAATGTAGAACGGTGTTTGGCACTACATGGCGATGCTAAGGCGTCGCGAGTTGGCTTTATTACGTCCGTGAGCAGATGCGACAGGGCAAGGCTGGGCCCACAGTGCCCTAGCATTAAAACAAAGAAAAGTATTATGCGAGGCAACGCTTAAAAGAAAAATAAGCGTGATGGGATAAAGCCGTCTACTAAGATGAGTGCACCACATCCGAATTAACGCACTTCTGGGCAGCCCTTCAAACGCATCCAACAGAGCCCGTACCAGACAAAAACCACCAGCACAGCAGACCGACACCAATGCCGGCGCCGAGCCGGCGCCGAGGCACCGGCACCACCACGCTAAAGAAAACCAGACGACACAGCAGAGAGACGGCAGACGATGAGGGACGATGGTGCACACGAGGGGAGGGGGGGGGAGTCACACGATGGGAGAGGAACATTCGAGACCACTCAAACAAAAGTCTTTGGCCAGGGCCCAGACCGAGACCCTAGTGGACTAAACCCGGGGCTTGGATTCTAGTCTTTCGCCTCGCGACGCCACCCCGCTAGATGATGCTGGCCGGAAGTTTGTCGAAGACGTCCGACCGCTTGGACAGGCTTCCCCGGCGCCGGGAGAGCGTCGAGAGCTGGTTCGCGTCGGGGCCGCCGCTGTGCAGAAGCAGCTCGTGGACCTCGGGGCTGCTGGCGCCCTTGGCATACGCCAGCGGAGTTCGGCCATCTGAGTCCACCGCCTTGGCATTGGCGTTGTTCTGCGAGGTCGGCAAAAGGGGGGAGGGAAGTAAGGTTAGCAGCATTGTGGCAGAATCAAATACCTTACTATGAGAATACATTCTACCTCCCCTCATCTGCATTAGCAGTGATGGAAGTGGCACTCGACCTTTTGTAGCAGGTTCCGTAGCAGGCAAAACGTTGGTTAGGAGCAGCCGCTGATGATTGATTAATTAAATGATTGAGGATTCCTCTCCGATACTGGAGAAAATTACTTATTAGCTTTTGTAATAAGAACAGATAAGGCTCCAACAGAACAGAGAACCTTCTGTTTAGAAATAATGCTCCGTTCAGAGTAGGATATATTTTCAAAGGCTACTAAAAATGACTGAAAAATTAATCGGAGCAACACTTCAGTTGGGATAAAGCCTCTCTCCCCTCCCACTTTTACACCTGGTAGTTTATTAAGCCTGTAAATATCATTTCCTTAAAGTGCCTGCAGAAACAGCATAGCCACTGACACGTTGATCAATAAAAGTGCTTCCCCAAGTTTTATAAACCTACCAAACTCAAGACTAATATTTTAAACTGTAATAGCAACCATTCGCAGATATTTTGTAAACACTTGGGCTTTAAAACGAACACTGCTTTTAACGGAGTTGGAACCAGAGTGAATTCAAAGTTGGCTGCTCTTCCAATAGACAGCTGCACGGGAATTACCATGACTACCGAATTTATTCACATATAAATCCGCGTTTTTTTTTTTTGTTGTTTTTTCTTTTCTTTCTTTTTCGGTGCATTATTTTTAAATGAGAGCTCAACCTGCAATTGAGACCAAAGAAAGTAGACCTGCAATGGTACTAGCATAATTTCCGAGCTTATCGCGCTAACCCAGGCACTCGCTCGTGATAACTCACTCATGTTAGCCGCTGCTCCTAGCACTCCGGCGCAAAGCAGTGAAGCTCGACATGCGCGCTTTGGTGAGAGGCGGCACAAAGGCATGCAGCTGACGTGATAATCAAGTGGCATCATCACAAGTACAAGACCCAGTTTCTCTCTTATCACAGTAGCCACCATCCCACTATTTTGAACTGTTTTCTCACGACTTCTAGTAACTGGTATCGCCTACATCATCTGGAAATTTAGAGAATGTCAGAGATCCACCAGCCAGCACATCAAAAGGAAAGCGCAAATGACGAGCCATTTCTATGCCCCGAGGAACTGAGCCAAAGGAGGAGACGAGTGTGTGCAGGGACGTCACAACTGCAAGCTTTGGTTAAAATGATGTGTGTAGACCTAAAGCTAGCTAGATGCCTTTGTCTCTACTGCACTAATCCTTAAGCCCCAACCACATGGGGTGTAAAGCTAGCTAGATGCCTTTGTCTCTACTGCACTAATCCTTAAGCCCCAACCACATGGGGTGTTCTTTCACGCGCCAAGCCCGCGTCAGCGTCGGCGCACGTCGCTCGAGGTCACCCACGAAAATGCGACGCGCGGGCCGACGCCGAAATCTGGACGGGACAGATATTGGCACGGAGCGCCGCACCTGACACGAGGCGACGCAGACGCGGTCAAAGCGTGTATAAAACGTCCCACGTGGTGGGGTCTTTTGAACGCAGAATTCTGGCATCCGGCATTTGGCTTTCGCATTCTAACGCGTTCGACGAGTGCAATGGACACAAAGGCAGCTAGCTTCTAGTCTTCCCATTCATCGTTCCAACCGGAGCTGGGCATTCAGACGCGCTCTCGCCTCCTTCTCTTCTTCAGTTTCTCGGCACATACTTTGATTGACCTTAATACAAAGAGCAGCTGATGCTACGAGCCAAAGAGGCCAACCAGACAGCGTCAAACTGCGATATCATGGAATTCGTCCAATTTCCTGTACATGTTCTTTCATTGGCTAAACAAGTCAAGTGCAGCGAATGTCCAGTGACTTGTGCTTTGAGTGTGTGCGTTTGTGGTTCTATGTGTTCGAGCCCTTGATTGTGCTTTGACTTAAGGCAAGACAAACTATGCGTGAGTAGAGACGCTGTGAAATACATAGTGTACCGTTTTTTCTTGCCTCTTCTCTGTATATTAGGGTCGACCAATAATAAAATATTTTAAAACTTTTTATCTCGGCGCAGGTGTGGCGCAATTTTTAGCAAAAAGAACTCTCAGGCTTTCCACTCTGGTGAAGAAGGAAGACCAGCAAAGCTGTACTATGGTCAGACGACCTCAAGGACGACTTCTTGGACGACCTCAAGAACGACGCCTAAGGACGACGTCTAGGACGACTTCAAGGACGACTTCTAAGACGACCCCAGGGACGACATCTAGACGACCTTAAGGACGACGCCTAAAACGACCTCAGGAATGCATCTAAGACGACCTCAAGGACGACTTCTAGGATGATTTCGAAGACAACGTATAGGACGACCTCAAGTACGACTTCTGGGACAACCTCGAGGACAACCTTGAGGACGACCTCAAGGACAACGTCTAGGACGACCTCAAGAATGACTTCACGGAAGACCTCTTGGACGACATCAAAAAACGACCTCAAGGACGACGTTTAGGACAGCCTCAAGGACAACGTCTAGGATGACCTCAAGGACAATTTCTAGGACAACCTCGAGGACAACCTCAAAGATGACCTCAAGGACGACGTCTAGGACGACTTCTAGGACTACCTCGAGGACGATGCCTAGAGAAATTCAGCCTTTCCACTCTGGCGAAAACCAGAGTGGAAAGGCTGGAAAGGTTGTCGCCATGTATGAGCAAGGCCAGCAAGCCGATTGTCATATTTGCGGCCGTCGCTCATAGATGGCGGTAGCTGTCCAGAGTTTTGTGTCGACATTTCTTTGCGGGGAACACGATCCTGGGGAAACTAGCCCTTAACAGCTCCGCTGTAAGAGTAATTTGGTGCAAGATGTAGCAGACTTCAGTTCATGGCGCAATTCGGCGCTAATGGCGCAGCACTTTTATCACTGCATCAGACCTACCACCACCTAGAGCACCAAATCCTTCCCTAGCGGTGTGGCACTCCAACGCGTGCACGTCGCGCTGTCCACGTTGTCACAATTTTGTGCCGTGATAAGGGGAAAGGGCTGTCGCCGCCGAACCGATGTTTTGGATTTGCCGAGACAATGAGACGGCTATCTCAAGGGATTTCCACGATGATAGATGGCAATCCTCCCGATTCGAAGAAGAAAACCCCTAGGCTGGGTGCGTCCAGCCATTCCAACTACGCAAAGCCTGTCGGTGTCAGGGCCACTGGATTTTTACGGAATAAAATGTATTCTTTAGTAAAGCATTTAGTACAACCTTTAGGATGTTATGTGCCAATACGGCAGAGATGTGGATAGTACAGGGCGAGTTGCTCAGGAGCACACATAATACCGGTGTGAGCATTGAAGCTGCTGACACCACGAGGACATTGATGTAGCGAAGGGTTTTCCTCGAAAAACTAGCTCTCTTACGGCATTAGGGCAGCATTTTGACTGTTGAAGGGGAGGACTGCTCTTAGAAAGCTTTCAACAGGATACAGTAAAACCTCATTAATTTGACCCGCATTTATCTGGTAATTTAAAATGCCAACATGTTCCCAGTAAAACTGTTTAATAGCCTATGATGCCAAACACTCATTAGTCCAGAAGGATGAGAATGCACACTGGCTAATTCAAGCGAGATTAACCGTATATGTTCCACCTGTAGAGCGGATGAGTGGTCCATCATTTTGGTCCTCCAAGCATTGCAGAAAGTGACCGTCGCTCTCGCAGGAGACACGACGGGTGCAATGACAGGCAGCGGCGGTGCGGCACCGCAAGCGCCTTAGACCCCATTGTTTGCGACCCCTCTTCCACCAATAAGGAATTAGCGGCAAAAGGAAAAGCAATACGCTACCCTGGCCTGACCGATTAGTTACATCAATTTTTTCTCAGGATGTCTACATCCAGTAGTTTCTAGTCTACAAAAGGAGAATGGTAGCCCATTCCTCACTGGCTATGGTTCAATTTGAATGTACAGAGCCGCCATTTAGAAGCAGCCGATCGTGACACAACGCGGTTCCCGAAATGTACCGCTGGTCAGCGATGATGAAGAACACAGCTGCAAAGCGAGCACCGAGCAGAAGAGCACGCGCTGCGCGACAAACTCGTTCTACCAACGCCACGATCAGTGGCAGGCTTCTTTCGTTCCGGTAAATAAACGAAAAGAATGTATTCCAAAACAAAGCGCAAGAGTTTTGACAATCCGAGAACATTCAGCGGCTTCAGGCTCCATTTCAATGCAACCTGCTACGCTCCAGGCAAGGAAAGCAGCCTTGAAAGACGGTTTGAATTAAAATGGGGTCCCGAAGAGACACCGGCAAGCCACATGGAATGCGTCTCAGGCCGGTGCGTCTGGCATCCCGTTGCACCCGCGCGTCAAAAGTGGTCCCGAAGCAACGACAAACGACTATGCCGGAGCCGGCACGCCATGCCGTCGGACCTTGCGATCCCAGGGGTCGGCCGTAGAAGCTCCGGTGGGAAATACGAGCAATGCGAACGTCGTCTTTGTCGTCGCTGCGTTTTTGCTCGTCGCCGCCGAAGTTTCCGCGGACTGTCATGACGAGAGCGAGCCCCAACGAAAGGGCGTCCGCCGCATCCGTCTCTGCCGCCGTGCCACCGGCACGATTGCGACACCTCCCCGACGCCGTTGGGCGGAAATCGAAAAACCACCTTTGAGGATGCGGTAAACGCAATGGTCGGAGACGCGCCCCTGGTACCACGCCGATTCGTCGGCCCAACGTCACCGTCATAGACGACATCGTTACCCCCCTGCATGAGCCCGATGAAATGAGGTCGAACGATTGCGGCACAGTCAAAATTTGGGTGCATTGGTTACGGATTAAAGGGTCATTCCGGTCGTTTTCTGAGCTACCCAAACAAATTAATTGCATTTTCTGAATACCCGGACTTTAGACTTTGCGGTACGACATTTAATATCTCGAAATTCGAGACAGCTGTTGAGAAAACCGTAAATGAAAATGATGCCGAAACCAACATTCAAAATACCGCGCGATCTCCGGTGGTGCCACGTCCCAAATGGTACAGACTTTCGGGTTCGCGGGTGGTCTTAAAGGGACACTGACAGGGTATTTATGCTCGCCGAGGTTTTTAGTTGTGCATGACATATGAGAGCCCAGCTACCCAGAACACAATTTGCGGCTCGAAATTCGGTTTCTTTCCGCCCGAAAACCGCCGATCAAGAACTGGCCGGTTCCAGTCTCGCTCACTCTCTTTTCCGTGGTCACGGGCCGTTTTCTAAGGTTTCGAAGCGACCACCAAATTTAATCGAAGTCGTTGGTCATTGAAGGCACACATTCAATATTAAAAATAGAAAAAAATATGAAACCCATTTTTGTGGCTTCTTAAAAGCTGCAAATACGTTGATTGAAAAAAAAAGTTCCACAGAGAACCGGAAGCATTCTGTGCGTGCGTCGTTTCGCGTATCGTGGGACTCGCGGGGACAGCGATGGCAGCAGACGACGGGCGTGGGATCTCTACTTCAGAACTGTCGTTCACGGTACCGGTGAATTCTGTCTGCCTTTAAAAGAGAAATATGGGATTGATCAAAAGAATTGGTATTCATCCCGTACGACACGCCCCCCCACCAAGCCGATTTGCATGAAGACGTCGCCGAGCCGTCGCTCCCTTCTCGTGGCTGAAGACATCGCTCGCGCAAATGTCAAGCTGTCAAGCACGACGTGTCTACTTCGAGTTGAATATGCACGCGTACGATTTCTTTACTAGGTGCGAATGTCGCCTATGCGTGGTGCTTCCCAACTTCGACCCGGGAGTGCTTTTGCTGGAGGAAAATCGGCAGCAAGCTTTCCAACTTACAGTTTATTAGCTGTATCATTACTAAGGAAGGAGATCCCCCAGCAGCTCAGTGGGAAAGACATCCGCCTCACACGCGGCAGGTCCGAGTTCGATCCCCAGTGAAAGTGTACTTTTTTTTTTCTTTTTCAAACATTTCTTTTTTTTTTTAATCATCCCTGAAGAAACAGACAAAAAATAACAAACAAATGTTATGGACGAAACATTGCTGAATTGAATGGTATGCAATTTTTTTTTTTGACACCTGCGAACTCAATGTAATCGCTTTGCAGAAAATGCGAGCATATAAATCTGGCAGCGTCTGCTTTTCGAGGTGCCAGCAAATGTTCTACAGGAATTGCAGCCAGCCATTGGTCCCGATCCCGTTGATCTTTCGGAAACTCTGTCGCACAATGCCACTTTTTTTCGGACGCAGGACATGTGAGCCAGCTTTTCACACAACATCTTGGGTGTATTCTTTTCGGAGCCGATCATGGAAATTCACCACAAGCGCTCACTACTCATCTCCAACTCCTCAATGTACAAGACAACTCATCTTGGAGTACAGAACAGCGAGCGGAACAAACATAACTGCAAAAGAATCGCACGGCAAGCAGTTCCCGCTACGCTGCCTCGCATGTCGTCTGCTACGCAGAGGGGAAAAAAAAGAAAAGCGCACGGTCGGGTGTAGCCACGTGACTTCCGCCACTCACTCTCTCTTCTCCAGTTCTCCGACCTCCGTGCGCGGGTTTTGGTTTCGGTTTCGAGCAGTTGCGTCTTTTGGCTTTATTCAAAAATTACGCTACTCTGTTGCAAAATATTAATTGGGTAGTCCTCCGACACCATAATAAAGCGCCTGGCAAAAAATGAAAAAAAATTTTTGGGGGGTGTCAGTGTCCCTTTAAACACAGTATATCGGGCGTTTTTTCGTGCTTCTCGGTGATGGAGCTTCTGAGCGTTCTTTTCTCACCGTCCAACGTCTTGTGATCAGTTGGGAATGCGCTTTACTGCCCACAACGTACCACTTCTGTCGTCACACTTTAATGTTGCCAGTAGGGGTTCTCGCTCTTAAGAAACACTATGAAAACGAAAATAAAATATTTAATAACTTTGCAAAAAATGTTTTTTCAAGCAATACTTGGGGGTTTGGTACAGCCGTGTCTATTGGCGTGTCGAGCGAATTTTGAGGCAAATCAACGACCATAAAAAAATCCTTTAATTAAGAAACCAAGAACGGCACGAAGAAAGAAGAAAGGGAAGCAGCGCTCCGCTTGCATATTTCTCCTCCTTCATCCGTCTCCGCGCTGTTTTTAGCTCCTTCAGAAATTAAACGAAACTCTTTCGCGCCGTCTCTTCCAGTCCCTGGAGTCCGACAGTCCTCACCCAGAGCAGCAGCTGGACCAGGGCCAGGTGCCCCAGGGTGGCAGCCAGGTGCAGGGGCGTCCTCGAGTCCCTGGGGCCTCCCGGGGCGTTCACCAGCTCCGTCTGCCGGGGAGCCGCGTGGGCCAGCAACGCCGCCGCCTGCCGAACGTCCCCCCGGCACACGGCCTCCCGCAGCTGCCCCGCCGTGGGAGGGTTGGCCAGGGGCGTCAGGAACTCCCGCTGCTCATACTTGGCCCGGATCCAGCGCTCCTTCTCGTCCCGGCCGGACGTGGGACAGGGCTTGGTGCAACCCCGGGTGCTCCCTTCCCAGAGGGCATTCGCGGCGGCATTCCCCAGGGCCATCATCACCGCCACGTTGCCGGGCCTGGGGGGCAGACGGGCAAGCGTCACCGGGATTGCTCGTTCACGTGTTCCGTATTTTCCAGCGTATAAGCGGCGCCCTTTTCCCTACTTTTTGTCGGTGCGTCGACTGTCCTATTGACGCACATTTTTTAAATAATTGTGGAACCGTGCAAGGCGCGAGCTGTATCGACATTCATGCATTAATGACAAGGGATGAACGGCGGAGCACCCGCCGACGGCTCACTCTTACGACGTTCCAGAGCATGGTGGCATAGTCGGTGGCTGCAGCGACTCGGCTCAACATCCTTTGCAGCACTCCATTAGCTCTGTGATTTATGTATACCAACCTTTTCGTGAAAACTGCCGTTTACAGAGGGGTGCGACTTATACACCGACTCAACTCCGTTCTCCTTGCGACTTCCAGTATCGACGTCGAGCATCGCAGCCGCCGTCCACGCTTTTGCTGCCTGATCAGAGTCGCAAATGAAAATAACGAGCAGAATCTCATATTGAGAATCAAGACTTCTAGCGTCTAGTATTCTGCGGCTTACACGGGGAATGAATCACCGCACGTCACATTGTTTACAAAAAGTTTTGCACTGTAACAAATCTCATTAAATTTTGCACGGGCCACTAAAGTAGTAAGACATTGCTAGGAAGTCGAAAGATCAATAATTCCAATGCGAAAAATAGCGGGGGACTCCCATTGACGCCAACAGCATGAAATTTCAATGGTTTGTAGATGCAGGTCGCTGCACTTCTTACCCATACCTCAACCGCACTCCGGTTTGTTTGTAAACACGAGTCTGTGTATAGACCGAAGAATGCCGTAGTTCCTAGACACTGTGCAACTTCTTGCTCTTCCTTTGGTTTGTTTAACATTTGAAGAGAATTGTGTAATACGTTCCCTCAGTTGTTGGCTTACACGCACATATTATAGTCCTCGCAAGATGCCCAGAAAAACTTCTTAGAAATCATGTTCTTTCACATTTCGCAACCTATAGGTAACCGACCGATCCCAGTTGCAAATATGTAGGCATGCTGCCGCAGACAACTTACATTTCACGGCGATTTAATTTTTCGAGCGAATAAAACTTTGTTTTCGCTAAAGACTGATCACGCAAACACGTTGCCAAAATATAGAACCCAAATTTAACTGGGAGGGCAGTACCTTCTTCGTTTGGTAAAATATTTAAAACTTTGTTCATTGTCCAATTTCCATAACATTAGGCCCCCAAACATCCCGTCACTTACAGTATAACGTACAGGCTCAAAAACAATGAAGCCCCGCTTCCAAGTGAAAGTATGGTATTGCAGTTCTCAAGGTAATGAGATCAGTCATGAAATAACGTAAAACCAGGAGGTGGGGGATACAAATTGTACGCAGTCAGCCTCAAAAGCCCATTGAGGAGAGGGACCGTCATTGTGCTCTCCCAACGGCCAGGGAAAAGGGGGAGAGGGGCGAGAGGAGGAGGCGTCCACTCACGGCCAGTCGTCGAGGTCGAGAGAGCGCACCCTGGACATGTGCGAGCCCAGGTTGCGGTGGATGCCCGAGCACTCTATGCAGATCAGCGTGCCCAGGTTCAGACTTGCCCAGTCCGGGTCTGCATGAGGGCACAAGGTCGGAATGAACGCGTACGACGCTTATCGCACGTTTCATTTCTGTTCTCCTTACGGCTCTCGGTGTAAAGCCAAATCGCTAAAAATAAATGAAGGATAAATCGGTACTGACGACGCTTTCGGGAGCCCCGATTTATTAAAGTAGTCCGTCGCAGTGGAAATTTAGCAAATATGCCGTAGCGTACATTAAGGACGCCTCAAACTGGTTACTTGATGCCGGGGCCGTTGGTGGATGGCAGGGGCAACTAAATGTGAGCTTTAGGAAAAGGTGATACACATCAAACATGTCATTTCTTTTATCTGCTCAGCGTTTGCTTTACCTCAAATCTTTCTGGTAAACAGAAACTGGTATGATTATTAAAACGTACGGCGTGGACAGAAGGGATGGAAGAAAGAGGACACAATCGCCGATTGCATGTCCTCCGATAACCAACATGCCAAAGTCGATTACCAACTTGCCCAAGCTACCATTTTGAACAGAAACCCAGTACTGAACCAAAACGAATGTCGATGTGGATAAACTTTCTTGCATTAAATCAACGACTTTTATAAAAAAAACAAAAAAAACACTGAAACTAAGCGAGACAAACTAGAAGGAAAAAAAAATGAGGCATCCTTACTTTTTTAGGAGACTAGAATATATTTTTAAAATACAACTGTGCACAGGAGCCATCAGTCTTTCTTGCGAAAGCGATGCTCACCAGGCAATGCAGAAGGGTACAGATCATGCTACAGCAGAACCTCATTGATACGTTTTTCAGGGGACCGCGGAAAACAAAAATATCAGGGAAAACGTAACAACCGATAACGCACTTAGGGGGGTTCTACATGAGATAAAAAGCAGCTTTTATACAATGGTTTATTTTATGTGTACTTACAGAACTGTTTAGGATTCAGACACTGAAACTTTGCGTGTTTTGCCCCTCGAGCCTGGTTGATAAAAAGGAGCTTTCGACTCAATCTCCTTTCGTTTGACGACGATGCTGTTCAAAGTTGACGGCGCGAGTCTGAGGTCTCTTGCGATGTCAGATCTCTTCCAGCTGGGATTGCGATCCACCGTCTGAAGTATACCAAACTTCTCTTTAAAAGAGAGTGCCTTCCTTTTTAGCGATGCCATGACCCTCGTCAATGGGCGCAGAGCGCACGTACTCCGAAACACCACGGTTCACGCAATCGAGCGGAACGGAAACTAGAAGCGCAGCGTGCATGCGGGTGCACCTCGTGCCAGAGAAAGAGAAGGACAGATGAAAGAGAGAGCGAGAGAGAATGAGCGTCTGCCGCCTCGCCAGCCTCGCTCCCCATCCGAGCAGTGCTCCAAGGTCACACCCGGGCAAGATGGGAAGCTGTGGCAGAGCTTAGAAAAGCCCAGCGAGGAGAGAGAGACGGAAAAGAGGGGGAAAGGAGGAAAGGGAAGACGGGTGTCTGCGTGCCCACGCGTGCCGTGCAACCCGCATTGCATGGTTCGGCTTTGCTTTGCTAGCTTCGCTTCGAAGCCAGCGTGGCAGCCTGGCGCCCGGCGCACCGAGGCGCACCGATGCTGACACTTTTGGACGTAACAACCGGGAAAGCAAACGTAACAGGCAGGAAACTGATACATGTATCTCTATGGAAGTAAAACAGGACCGGCGTTTTTGAACGTAACAGCCGGGAAAACCTATCAACCAAGAACGTATCAACGAGGTTCTACTGTAGTATGCGCAGGCACACAGCGCACACCGATTTTACTTTCTTTTTTGAGGAAGACGTTAAATGAGAGTTTGTTGGAGAGGTCCATTACTGAGTGGTGAGCAGAGTATAGATCATAAATTAATTTGCTCATGAAACCATTGAATAGACTCCCAATGCCTCTCTCTTCATACATTTTAAAGGTGGCTCGACATCTAATCTTAACATAAATATCTCTGTATGCCATTGAATACAAACCGGCTAACGGGACAGGCAAGAATGTGAAATTACAGCCGATGGTGGTGTTCGGAAAGGAACCTCCTCAAAGCGTCACGCCCGACTAGAGCGACAAACGCAAACAAACGACACTGGCAAGCCTCAAACACACGCAGGATGTCTGCGAAGGTATACCTTTGGCAAGCTTGCAACGAGGCGCGCTTTCTTCACGGGCATCGAGAGAGCCTGGCAAAAGCACCATTGCGAGCATGACGCAGGTGTTTTAGGCTTGTCAGCGTTGGTTGCTTGTCATTTCTGTTTGCCGCTTTAGTGGAACTCGAGCATTATAAGGGCAGACGAAGTTCTACCAAAAGGCTCAACTTCTTCGAGGTTAAATCTTCTACCTTAGCTCAGAGGCAAAGTCCCATGATTTAGCTTCTAGGGGGTTCATATACGGAAGTTATTCGTTATGGTATTCTAAACAAGCATGAAGGGTGTGTCAGACATCCGAGTGCGCAGTCAAATAAGGAAACGGCTCTACGCAACTCCAGTGTCGCAGGTGCCGTCAAGCGCTGTTACAAAAGACGAGGGGAAGGACTGGAAAAATGAGTGGCAGGATCCCAGCAAAGTGGGGATGATCCCGTTTCACAGGGATCGCGAGAAAGTGGCACACAGAAAGACAAGAACCGGTCCTCACGTGGAGTATCGCAGTCTGCACAATGAGAATTCCCAGGAACGGCGGTCCGAATCGCCTGGACGGATGTCGCGGTGTCTGCTATGCTGTTCATCCTCCCCTGCAGGTAACGAGAAAGCCGTCGTGAAATCAACCCTCGTCGGCACAAATTCGTAGCTCGAAGCACTCGTCTGAACGTTATTCTATGCTACATCTCTCCTCACTAGCTCCGTGCAGGACTATCAAATGATTGGGAGTGTAACCCAAGCAGTCAAAGAAGAAGGGAAGGAGAAACTCCCCTCTTACCCGGACCCTGTTTTGTCTATCCTCCCGTAGCTTTTCCAGCCCTCCGGAAATTAGCCTGCCACTCGAAATTTGTACAAAAGTGGCTTTCCTCACTCTCCCGGCCGTGGCTTTCACAGCACTGCATGCAACTAAAGGAATAGACCATATGTTCCCAAGGTTTTTCAACTTTCTTTACTCTACAAAGAAATGAAATCGCACTTGCGACAGACTACCGCTACTGAAATACAGTTTGAAAGGCTACAGAGTTTGCTATGAATGGGTAGCCCCACACACTAGCAAAACATCAAGAAAATGCCCAAGGCCTGCCCAAGAAGCAGCCATACAAAGGTTTTCTTTGCAGTGCACGAATGAACTGCGCAACACAGAACGCTAAAAGATCACTGAAAAGTATGGTAGCTCCAGCGATAATGCCCGGATGCAAAAACTTCAGGCCAATATTTGTAGAAAATCAAAAGTTAAAAGCAGGTCCTTTTCCGGAAATTTTAAAGGGAAGGCCAAAGTCCCCTCTTGGCAGCAAATGTAAGACAAAGTATGTCCCGTCCCGTCTGGCAAAGAAACAAGCTTGCGACAATTACCCGTCCAAGTGGTTTTCACACAACATACTCTATTGCCCTTTTTTGACAACTCCAGCCTTTTCTCGTTGGTATAACTCGTTTTACTAGGGGCTCTCCGGGTGATGCCAATTTGTTTGACTGCAGCGTCATCCACATACATTTATTCATTTCGACTGATTCGGCGAGGTAAGAAAAGGGAAAGGGCACGCGCCCAGTTCCGGTAGCAGACGACAGACCAGCCGTTCTGAAGGTTTGGGCAGTTTCCAGCGGGCCGTACAGTCAGAACCGCCCAAACATCGCGGCTCCATTTGCCTCTCGCCCAAGCGGAACGGACAACCTGAAACGGCTCTCCACTCCGCACACAAAGCCACTCAAGACGAAGAGTAGCCGGAGACCGACGCAACGACCCAGTGCAGAGACCCACCTTGGCCTTGCTGCTTTCGTTGCCCTGCAGACTGGTCAGGATCTGTTGCTCGATGGCGCTCACCCAGCCTTCCCGGTCCTGCAATGAACGCAAATAAGTTTCACCTTCCTCCGGCCTCAAAAAAAACAACCTTCTGTGGTAAAATGCTACAGCCTTGAGGTACTTCTAACCAGCGAAGCACCAAATACACTCGACTAACCACAGCCACTAATATGGCTGAAGCAAGTTCCAGCCCGAGCAGTGGGAAGCAACATTTTGTTTGCTGTCCTATTCACGTTAGCGAAAGGCGGATGTAACTGTAAGGCCAGAAAGAAACAATAGCTCTTAGACTACCGTATTTACTCGCATAATGAGCACACTTTTTTTTTTTTTTCCAAAAACTTGACACATATTTGGGGGGTATGTTCATTACACGGGGTAAAATTTTTGCATTTACACACTTTGCGCGAATGTCATTTTAGGTGCCAATATCACATGCCAGGGTTCTGTGGCACGTTTCCACTGACAGAGGCACACCCATGGATGGTCGTAGGCACGCTACAGTAACCATGCTCTATAAATTACTAACCTTTTTAGGGCACTTTTGGCGTACCTTTTGCCGAAGAAAAAGCGCCCTATGAAACTCAGTCAGTACAAAGAGCGACGCGACCGTTCTTAGGCCTAACCACTTTCATGATATTACTGTCGCAAAGCGGATCACAGACGTTGGCGTGTTTGTTGACACCAATGCATCTGATGGACGAAGCACGCCCGGGGCTGGGCAATTCCTTGACCCCAGCTTCGCTAGGCGTGCGCGCCGCTCGGTTTGACGGTTGATCACTTCCGCAACCATATAACTGCAGCCATTACGAAAGCAGCTTGGCTTGGCTTGACCTGGCCTGGCCGCTTGGCGGCAAAAGAAAATTAACTTCAAGACTCACGGAGCCAAAAATTAAAAGTGCGTTCATTATGCGAGAAAAAGAAAAAAGTCCAAATATTGATGCCCGTTGTGGGGGGGTGCGTTCATTATGCGAGTAAATATGTTATGTGCAAGATACTACTATATAAAATATTGGAATAGAAACACTGTGTGTCAATTATAGATGCGGCTACGAAGGAACAAAACAAATATACGTTCAAGAATAAAAATAAAAACTGGACTTCTAAGATTACTATAGCAGTTCTACAGTTGCCTGCATGGATAACAATTTGGAGACAAACAATGATTACTATCCTTTTGGCAAAAGCACTATCAACTTACAACAAAAAATAAGCTTTATGACATCCATATGTTGTATTAATATGCAACTATCTCAGGTGCTTATACCCCCAGCATTGAGCTTGCCAGTTTTTCTTTATTTATATCGTTACGTTACAGCAGAACCTCCCTACAGTAGCGCCGGCCTTTTTAAAGCACCTCAGGTGCCAGTAGCACTAGTACCAGCTTCATAAACTTGCTGGAATTTTTCTTCACACTAAAGATAAGTTACCGATATCAACCCGTAATTCTGGAGGCACAGGTGTTTAGGGAACCGATCCGGCAGCACTAAAAACACTGACATAGAAAAAAGTTTTCATTTTGTAAATTGAATTTATGCCAGTGGCATTCAGCCATACCACTAATCATGTCATCTATTTTCAGCTGAACCCCTCCGTTTTAAAGAGAAGGCGCAGACTTACGTCGCCACTCGAAGCTTCAAACTGCCACTGCTTGTTGTCAAGGGACACAATGATGAACTCGTAGCCGTCGGAATCTGCAAGAAATAAAACCCAATCTCAGCATGCATAGGAGACCTCAAGAACTCCCGTCAGCTCACCGATTTATTTAAAGAGGCATTAACTACTAACCACCTTTGCTAATATTATGCCAACCCAATCATTCTTTAAAAACAATGCCTTTTTTTTTTGTATTTTACCGTTTACATACTGCAACCTTTGATGCCCTCACCCTCCGTGATGTCCTCTGGGCCTTGAGAGTATCGAAATTAATAACTAAATAAATAAAGTAAGCGGTACCAGGATGGACTCTCCGAAGGATATACCCCTGCAGATGTTGCGCTTCGACTTGCATCGAATACTTCGTTCGTTTTCAAGGTCCCAGTGATGTGATTGGCCTAAGCCGTTTTGGAGCACCTTTTGGAGCAGCCAAAACAGTGTTTTGGAGCAGCAAAAGTGGCTTTTGGAGCAGCTAAAACAGTGTTTCAGAGCAGCAAAAGTGGCTTTTGGAGCAGATATTCTTAGAAAAAAATAAAAATATTTGTTTCAAGTGCTGGATAGACGAAGGACACTTCGCTCGCCGCAATAAACAAATTATAGTCAAGTTAGACCACCTGGGAGTCTTTCAACATGTAACTGAAATGCCTATGAAATGACACATTTTGCAATGCTTCAGAACTGCACATATTAAAATTTATTTGAAAATGACCAGCTTAGTAGTAAATAGCACAGTATTAGGTTGACTAGTTATATATTAAATGGAAGCCATCTCCAACTGATTAAACACGTAACTACTGCAATGCAATGCAAAATTAACGCGCGAGCAGAGATAGCTGTTCGATCGAAACCATGCCACTCTGCTTCGTCGCCAACTGGTTCCCAAAATTGTTTGCAAAATGTAACTGTCCAGCATGCGACAAAACACAGTCCAGCGCTTGCCAGGCCATCAGGCGAGGTACAAGCTAAACACAGGGGAAAAAAAATAACCTGAGCACATCGATGCAAGGCATTGCGAGCCAGGGTCAAAAAGTTCTCCTGAACTCAAGGCAAACAAGCGCGCTGTGCGGGTTCAGAGTGCAGACATTGCCTTCTTTGCTTTAGCTCACTTCTCTTCACCAGCTTTCTTTCGCGGCAGGTTTTTCCCGTACCGGGGTCCCTCCCGAAAGAAGGCTCACCGAGAGAAACCTAGGCAATCAATACTTCGACACAGCAGTTTTTGAAAAAAAATATAGATTTTTGAAGTAACATGTGATTTAAACAAGAACAGGAATGTTGATGAACTTGCGGCGGTACTTAGTTTCATTTTAGAAAGCGCCATATCTGCAGCGACGTGGGGACGGCAACACCCGACGTCGCGCGACCACGGTGACTGGCAGGCAGGGACCAAATATAGTTTTTCCACAGCTGTTGCTTTCAGAAGCGAGTGCTTCAGCTCACAAAGCAACTCCCGCCGCACAAAAACGTAATTTCGTTTCAAAGCATGACGGCATGGCTGATACCCGGCACGAAGGCCCGTTCACACTTGCGACAGTCGCTGGAGCGACCAGCGACGAGCGACTGGTTTTTGGTCGCGGAGCGACCAAAACAGGTCGGTAGCGACCGATTTTGGGCAGTCGCTCCCCGACCGATTTCTCAAGTCGCAAAACCGAGTCGCTGGACGGCGGAGCCAATCAGTGTCTCGTCGGAAGTGATACGTGCGTTTGTTTACATCCGGCACTGCTTCCCGCGGGAAATAGCGACGCGCGCACGGCTGCGGTCACTGGCATGAAGTTCTCCGCGGAAGCTCTTATTAATGCTCTCAAAGACTATTTGTTTCTTTACAATAAGCGGCACCCCGACCACAAGGAACGGGGCAAAAAGCTGCAGGCCTGGAACGAGATCGGCGCCATTTTCGGCATAGCAGGTACGTACACCCGTGAGCGATATGAAGGTGAACAGCCCTCCTTGTTTTTGACGCTCCTGCAAGTTTTGGAACAAGCTCTGTTCCAGAAGAGGGCTAGAACGCAAAGTTTAGACCCTTGGCCACGTACCATTTGAGACGTTGAGAGTTAATATAGCTTTAGGGAGACGTAAAACAGGCAAGAGACCAGGTAAGGTGTTCACCTTCATATTGCCGGCGGGTGTGCAATATCACGGTTGACGAAGCGATAGCCGTTGTTTTACGTTCCAAAGCACCATTACGTTTTTTTGTTTTTTCCTGCCGGCACCTTTGATCAGAAAAACCTTTCAGCCGGCTCGAAAAGGTGTTGATTATTATCTGTTAAGTTAGCAGCGAGCCTGGCGACTCGTCGGTCGCTCAATCAGGTGTGAACACTGGTGGTCGAAAGTCGCTTGTCGCTAGTCGCTCCAGCGACTGTCCCAAGTCGCAAGTGTGAACGGCTCCACGCGCCCACGTCTATCGCTATTTTTTTTTTTTTTTTTTTTTTTTTTAAGACGCGAGGCAACGAGAGCGCGAAACGAGAGACGGCGGGAAAAACCACGCAAGACCGGATGAACGATTGATGCAGGGTACTTTGTGTCGGGCGGCCGCTTGCGCCACCTAGCTGACGCGTGCTCATTTACGGTACTCAGTTTAGTTTCGGTTTTAAAAGGCGACCAAAATTGGTCCTTAGGCGCAGGCTTGGCGCAGATTATCCATATTTTGGCAAAATGTAGCAGGATGTAGCAGGGTTAGCCCCTTGGCGCAGTTTGGCGCAGCAATCACATCACTGAGGTCCCGAAGGTTTTACTAATGAGGCAGTGGAAATTATATTTATTTATTTATATATTATTTCAGCGGAGATTTCACGTTACTACTCGAGTTTGAGCGCCTCCTGCCAATATGCCTATTAGTAGTAAAGGATCGGGGCCGGCCAGATGTCGTCTTCACGCAGTTCCGAAGGCCACTGTTACTATCACCGTTTTATTCGGTGAAGATGAGCAAATCTCGCGCATCGGGTTTCCCAAAACCCTTTCGTGTTTCCCAGCCCTGCCGGACCTTGGAAACGCAAACTCAATGTCCAGCTACGACGAAGTCGCAGAAAGGAGTGCTCGTTTCCGATTTGGGTGCAGCCCTGAACCATCTTCGGATCACGGCGCAACAAGGAGAATTCCGCCATCCTTCGGGCTGGAAACAATCCCCCCCCCCCGATCGACTACGTTTGAGGGAAACTGAAGGCCACGGTACCAGTACCAGCAGCGGCGTCACTACCAACTGTGGAGGTGTCTTCGGAAAGCCGTGGCTTCACCGACCAATGAACAAACGGTTACAGATCGCAGGTATTTGCTATGCAAAGGCCCCGAACACGGGAAGTTGGTTCGTGCTCTCTACCGCAAAAAAGGTGCATTGAACAGTGTGTTTTGCTAAGACGCTGGCTCTCCATTCCTCCTGGGACCCCTGCCCGGGTCTTGTCCCCAGCCGAGATGCAACCTGCCCGAAGGGTGGCAGGGACAACAGTCGAGTTGCAACATCTCTAACGAAGGCCCCGACGAAAACAGCAAACACAGAAGGAAGCCCGCGGTGAGAAAAAAAGGCTTCTCCATTACTGCCAAGGTCGCCTCGGCGGCGTGGTTTCTGGAAGCTTACGATCTTTCTTTCCAAGTTTTTGCGTGACCAGAAAATTACGCCAAAAAACGGAGGAGACTTCTTTCAGGGGTAGGGTCTCTCAGGATATAGCAACGCGTCCAATATTTTGTTTGCGATATTCTGGTGCTCGAGGTTCCAACTATTTTTGCCTAAACTTTCCTCACCTTGTGAAAATTTGTTTCGTTGTGTCTGTGGCCCAGCCTCACGTTTCTTCCTCAAAAGTGGGTTCAAATTGCATTGGAAGAACACGGGCAAGACTGTGAAACAAACGCCGGTTTCTTATATATGGTGTCTTGCTACTTCTGGGTCCATTATAAGCGGGGTCAACTTTAGAATGGAAAGTAATTGTGCCATGTGCATGTTTAGACAGCGGGAAGTTAGTCAGCCTTATTGAACACCTGGCGTATCCTCCCTAGCGAGAAGTTCAGTCAAGTGCAGACGCTAGCCCGGGGGTCTTCGACATCGGCACCACGCACTAGTGACACACGACCGCACACCGGTACAATGCTCATCCAGATCAAAACAGGCTGGGGTGAGGATTGACTCTACGCTCTGTGGGTTCAGCGGCGCAAGCTCCACATGTTCCAAGCCGCAGTGCATTACCACAATCTGCTACCAATTGTCCAGAAACCAGCATTTTTCTTGCGGTCACTGACTATATGTGTACACTCTGTCCACAAAGAGTACACTCTTTGCGGACAACCTGTGTACGGGCTGTCCGCAAAGAGGTCCGACGTTCTTCTTTCCCCACCTTCCATTGCCTCGAAGTTCTTGGCACCCGTGCTCTTCATGCGCCGGTGCCGCTTCTTTACGATGGGCGTCTCCAGCTTTGGGTTGGTGTTTGGCACCGCCGGGATCAGGTGGGTCTCACTCCCGTTCAGCATGCCTGGCGAGACACAAAGAGACGCGAGACACTCTCGATGGGTCACGCGGGAAGTATAGCATTACAAGAGTGAGTTGGTATGGCAAGTGAAGCTGGAAGCATGGCACACGGCTATCCGACGAATTGTCCCGTAGGTACACCCAGACCAGTTAATGGCGTATTATTTGTATTCAAACGACCGTCTGTATTCTTTGTTTGGTAGCACCACACGCTCGCTGATACAGTGATGTCTCGTCAATATGAACACCCGCGTTCCTTCAAAAATATTGCCCATAACGCGAGTTGTCCATAATAACGAGACAAAAATGCGCGTATTTTTCCAGCTTGTCCTCGAAAATGGTGCCCATATAGCGGAGTATCCACATTAACTGGGTTCATATTAACGAGACATGACTGTAATGACATCTAATAAAAGTTTGTAGCAAATTGCTGGGAAATTGTGTTGTACGTGAAAGATTCCATTATCGCACTGGAATGTTACCAAGCCCAGAGCCTATGCTCACAGAGCTTATCAGATAACTTAACACGTGGCATATAAACTTGATAGCAGTTCCTGGAATAAATAAATAAACAGTAGTCGGGGTTTTTTTTTCTCTTTTTTGTCTATCTTTCTGGTCAAGTGATTTCCCCCATCAGCTGATCAGCATCGAGCTTCGTGGCTTCACCTTTATCTTGGCTTTACTTTTGGGATTCATCTAAATCTGAGCACCTGCCTGACTAGACAGATAATGTTTCACGTTAGAAAGACACTGTGTTGCTCGTTTGGCTACGAGACAGACGTAGAGACTAAACGAAGACGCAAGGTGACTTGCAACTTTGTCAGTTTGCATCCGTCC
Organism: Ixodes persulcatus; assembly: GCA_013358835.2. NCBI lineage: Eukaryota > Metazoa > Arthropoda > Arachnida > Ixodida > Ixodidae > Ixodes > Ixodes persulcatus. Next base: position 41,438 of record JABSTQ010008978.1, read on the forward strand.
TCTCTGCACCTTTGTGCTCGTCTCGGGCCCTTCTGCATGCAGGATGGACTCCTCTCCTCAGGTTCACTGCCTAGCTGACCCCCTCTCCCCCATCTTAAGCTGATCGTTGTTCCTAAGTTACTAGGGAGGATATAGAATGAACCCAGGCATTGGCTAGGCTTAAGACCTGCGTCACTTCAAGTCTGACAAACAATCGCGATTTATGTGACGCTAAAGCTAGTACTCACAATTTCTCTTTATCCCAAACTGTGAGTGTAGCGAAGAAAATAATAAATACACCACACTCCATTTCAAATGAAGTGAGAGCATCCGAAGGTCGTAGAACATTGCGCATGATTACATGGAGCATTTCAGCCAGCCGCAAATTAGTACACGAGACTAAGCCGCGAAAAGCACAAAATTGCAGGCAAAATGTTTATCCGCCTATTTTTCTGCGATATTGACAAACTATAAGTGTCTTAAAAATAGATGAGGTTTGATTTACTTATTTATCATCCCAGATGACTGATGCACGCTTCAGAGTACAATCTGACAGACTGACAATGCAACGCTATGCAAGAAGCTCATACTGCCCCATACTTTCTCTACATAAAAAAAGCAATTACAAACAGCATTGAATAGAATAGTTCTCTACGTAAGACTACCCAGACTTACCCTTTACACAGAAAACAGAAAGATATAACACCAATTAAGTGAGGGTAGTGTCAAAATTAAAACAGCAAGAACCACTAGCCACATTCTGCCAAAAACGGGCAAACACACATGCACACTCAGCAGCAGAAAAAAGGCAGAGAAAATGACGGACAGAAAACAGACAGAGCGCAAGAAGCAGGTGTTGCAATGACCTCCCTCTGTCCAGCACCCACCTGAGGAGAGGGAATGACCGGGGTCCTGACCCTCCCTGATGGGGTCAAAGGTAGTGGGGTCGCGGTTCCTTTCGCGGTCCCTATACTTGAAGAAGGGCACCCCTGGGTTCCAACAAGCCAATGGCAGTGCAGGGCAGGCAAAACGTTAGTGGTGCTCTTTCCCAGTTTGCTCCCAACGAAACCTTGTACTAAGCAAGAAACCCGAGGAAACACGCACAGAAAAAGAGGTGATCAGCTTTCGGACACGTAGGGCTGGTGTCTTTTTCCTACACTTCTCGTCTCTTTCCCGTCTTCTCTTTCCTGCAGGTTCCTCCGTCTCGCAATCTTCTAATGTTACAAGTTCACCAGCTCAAGTGTGTATTTGAGTGCTCCATCTATATTTGGTAAGACTGTTCATTCTGATGCTATTTTCATACTCTCATGTTAGCCTATAAAAAAAAAAGGATACAACCTATTTTTGAAAAGAGGATGCACATCTACTTTCCCACAAAGCACAAAAAGAGCCAAACATTGTCATCTATACACCGCTTGAATGTTTACAAGACTATGATCTTGTAAACGTTCGAACGGTGTAGCGCAGTTAACACGGCGCAACACGCACATGTCCGTCGATTTCGAAAGCAAGCGAGCCTGCACCATAAGCACGAACACTGGAAATGACAGTGCCCGGAAGTTGAATTTTGGAACGGTCTATGCAAGGACAGCAGCCGACGAGGAGGAGGCAGAAAGCATGTTGGGTTTCAAAAGAGTAACCTCCAGTGGGATTCTGAGCCTCTAAAAATCGCGCTCAGCAATCCAGCGACCGATCTAAGCACAAATGTTAACTGTGCCTCATCACTCGGCGGTATCGTTCCCGGACCGGCGACGACGGGCTCTTTCGTGGGCTGTGCGAAAATGCAGACGCGCTGGATTTGCGCATCTTCGGTGGACTCGAAGATATTTTGAAACTTTGCTTTTCATTCGGTGCTCATGGGGAGAAGTCGATTTCTGCTTGCCTCGGCCAATGGAGACGCGCAATATTCTATTAACGAAGACGAGCACTATTAACTACACTCTGCAAATTGCAAACCTTTCTTAGGGCAGAAGTGCCTCGAGCAGTTTTTTCGCCGGAAAAAAACGTAATATTGCACTCCATGGTGCCACGAGCAGTTTCCACCTCGGCGCCATTCGACCACTAGACACAGAAAGCGACGCCTAAAGGCCTAACCACTTGCATGATCAATATATTTAATGATCAAAATGTAGGGCTGACTAATGCCTCAAACCAAGCTTTGTTGGCCGTATGCACCGCGCTCACTTTTGTAATTTCCGTGGAAACGAAGCCACGACGCGCGCGCCTGTAGTCATGCCGCTTAATCGGCTCGGCCGCCTCCTGGCTTAGTCGTGCGCCACACTCGTTAAATATTTTTCTCGACCGTTCACCCAGTAGATAAAAGCGGTAAAGTGTGCGTGGGTGCGATTTAAGTTTGTTCAGCAGAATCGCGAGGCTTCTTCATGCTCCCAGAGTTTGCGGACTTCTCAAGCACCTAAAAAAATCCCTCGGGTTAACCAGTCCAGAGTTTAAACTTCCAATTACTGCGCATTTCGTCCCACAGGCTTGTATGCGTAATTGCCGGGACCACACCCTGCTTCAAACTAACTCCAAATTCTAATAAAGCGACTGAGTTATTGATAGTAGACTGTATAGAAAAACTCTGTTACATGCACATCTTGAGGTAAATATGATAACTTACTTTATTTTAGGTAAGTTTGGCTACACGCACTCCTGCAGCAACTCTTATCAATGAAACTGATTATGAAACTGAATGAAACTCTCCACGCGAGCACCGACGTGCTTTAGAATAGAAGCGCTACCCACCAAACGAACGAGTCCTTGGCAGAATCGGAGTAGAACCTCAATAATACGAGGGTCCTCAAACTTGATTGATAGTTAAAGGAGGACACTACACGAAAGAGTAAACTTTTAAACCTTCGGCTTAATACGAATGAAATTCACAGTATATACTGGCTGTTGCAAGGCAGGGTTCAGTGCAAAGTTCCATCTGTGTACATAAATTGTGAAAAAAATAAGTTGTTTTTATCAGAAACACATTGACAGTGTTTAGGAAAACTATTGTTAGAAAACTAAAACATTTTTCTTCACCACGTACGCCGCATAATGCCAAGAGAGTGCAACTGTGAAAAAAAAACTTCAAGGAAATAATTCATTTTATGCTTAACATCTTTTATAGAAGGCGTCTACAAAGTAAAAAAAGCAATGCCAGAGTTGGATTTCCCATCAATTCCAGTTAGGAAAAACAATTAGTGAGCCCTTCCTTTTGTCCCGTTACCAAACGATAGTTCTCCCAAATGAACTTTATGGCGAAAAGTGGAATGGAAACAACTTTCAGCCTTTCCACTCTGGTGAAGAAGGAAGAGCAGCGCAGCTGTAGCTTCTGTTCTCGGCGGTGGCTTTCCAGGCGACAGGGTTGGGCATTGTATCGCGATACAAATGATCGCGATAGTATTTCAGGAATACATTTCGTATCTGTATTTCTGTATTGCGATACCTTTTTTTCACCAGTATCTGTATTCCTGTATATCGAAATACAGTTGGAACGTTTCTTTGTATCGCGATACAATCAGGAGGAAATGAATTTCGTTACATTTATAAGATGCCCTTTTTGTGTGGCCTTCGTTATATCGAACAAACAAAGCGTTGTATAAATGAACCGTTGACGGAACATAAGCGCTGTATAAAGAAAAAGAACCCCTACTCTGAGGCTTTGAAACATCTGGTCGAATGTAATAATTGTATGCCGTTGGGGAATTTGACATCAGTGGAAGAAAGGGAAAAAGATGACTTCAAACGTTTGATAAAAGAATCACTCACAATACTAAGTCACAGAAATGCTGTTAATAAGCCTTCGTTTGGTTTGGACTACGAACTTCGGCGGTTTCTTAAGCTTTGAAAAGTGCTGTCCTTGAAGTGTCTACAAGTTTCCGGGAAGAAAAGTTGTTTTGTTTGTTTTGAGTCGAGGTGACAGGGTTCAAAGATAAGAGAGGAGGAAGATGTCGCAGAGGCCGTCATTGTCCTGCTAACTGTTTGGAATGTACATTTGTGAAAAGAGTTGTTCTTGGGGTTTTCTTTTCCCCTTTTCGTTTTTTTTTTTTTTTTTTTCCTATTTAACCAGGTTTTGGAAAATAAAATTCCAACTGTGTCTCAGACTTTTGAGTGTGTGCGTCATTAACTGCGGTCTCGGAGTTTTTTAATCATGTTTAGTGTACACCAGCTCGTCTGCGCCCCTACAGATATTTCTTTAAACAAATGAGACTTTTGGGGAATACTCTCTAGACATTGTTGGATGTAAATATGGCCTACTTCAAGATAGGCTTTTTTTCGTAGGATTTTTGTTTTCTGCGTAGTATCTGCCCTTAAGGAACACCCCCCTCCCGGTCATGGCATTGATGCAGTAAAGCAGCTCAGGAGCCTACAGAGCTTGCGAACAGTATGAAACGTACTAGGGAGTGTTTGGCTTATAGCTATGCACTGATGGGTAGCTTAGATCAGCTGAAATAGTGCAAAGCTGCATAAACATTGCATAAACATTTTACTCGAGGGTAGGCATGGCCAAGAAAATTTTGAGATTTTCAAGAACCCCGGAGGATGCTCTGGGGAGCACCCGTGTTCCTAGGAACCCAGTTTCGAACCCACGCACTAATGCTTTCCAGATATTTACTTTTACTTTTTCGCTTTTACAATCACGTTTGCCAGTTCCGTCACAGTTCCCATTTGTAGTTATGCATTCATTTCCTGTACCTTTCCGATTATCGGGCCTCCGCGGTCGTTGCATTAAGACACCATTACGCTAATGCCGCTTTTTTGCCGATGATTGTGTCTTCATTTAGTGCGGAAGCAAACTGTCTGATCATATAGAGCTGAATCACTGTCTTGCCTTAAATCATTCATTCATTAATAAAGCCAAAAAATTCAACTGCTCGAAACTGAAACCGAATTATGAGCATACAAGCTCATGGTCGGAAGTCACGTAGCATTGAGTCTCTTCGCTCAATATTGTTCGCAATTTGAGCTTTTAAAATGTTCTTTCTTTCCTACTTCTTCTTTGAGGGAAGGGACAGGCTAGAAGACAATTGTTTGAGCGCTTTTGAAAGTCTTCCCGGGGGAAAAAGTTCGATATAGCCAATATGTTGTTCGTTTTAAAACATACTTTTTAAATGCATTTTTATTTAAATTTTTCGTGAGTTCGATATCGACAATAATTCGCTGTACGTGGGTTCGTTCTAAACGGGTTTCACTGTAGCTACACGTAACTTCTGGCCATATTTTTTTTCTTTGCTTCTATGGCACGTGAAGCAGACAACGAAAATGTGTGCACCGTTTGTCAGGCGATTGTTTCGGTACATGAAGATAGTTTGGCCAATGCCACGAACGACAGTTCCTAAGTAGCGGCCCCACGTCCATCGCAACATTGGTCTGTCGTGCGCCGCCATCGTGTCGTCGAGCCAGCGGTACGTCGCCATATTGAGAATGACGTGTACATGTACTTCCTGCGATCTGTGCAACATTTTTTTTTCCTTCAGTCGATGTATTTGCAGCTTTTTGGAGGCCCCAAAAATACTGTTTATATTCCTTTTTTTTTATCTTTAATATTGAATGTGTGCCTCGATGACGCACGACATTGAATATAGTATTTGGTACACATAGTTTGAACGCCATGTGACCATAGTAAAGAGAGTGAGTGCGACTGAAACCGGCCAATTCTCTATCTACTAATGTTTTCGGGGGGAGAGAAGACTAACTTCGAGCCACAAATTGTGTTTTGGGTAGTTGGGATCTTATAGGTCATGTTCAAATAAGAAACTAAAGACGTTTACAATTCTCTCTAATGCCGAATTAGAGCGCAGCTCTTGAGGAGGAGGAGGGGAGGGTACGGAGGGAAGGGTACGCCCCTCCTCCTCTCCTGCTCCCCTCCCATTTAGCGGGAAATTTTCGTTAAATTTAGAGGGAAATTTACAAACATTATCCTGCTAAATTTAGCAGGAAATTTAGCGAAAGTTTTCCCGCTAAATTTAGCGAGAAAACTGAATTGGTGTTGAGGTCATGCGACGTCAATTTCCCCGCTAAATTTAGCAAAAAAATTTTCCCTGGTTGAGTGGCGTCACGTGCGACGTTGTTATGCGAAATGTCACATAATGCAACGCGCAATTACGCCGACGGCACTCAAGCCGGAAACGGGCGCTGAAGAGCTGCGCTCTACAACCTCGACAAGCGTAAATACCCTGTCAGTTTCCTTTAAAGGGCCCATGAAACGAATTTCGGGCTGGAATGAAGCAATTTATATTGGGATTTTACTAATAACACATCGCTCAGTGGGCCAAAAGAAAAAAGGTAGAAAGTCAAAAGCCTGACTTTCGGTACAAAAATTTGAAAACACAGCGGACTATTTCGTACCTCCTTCCCCTCGTAAGCTCTCTGCCTTTTCACTGTGATACATCCGCGGACCCCGCAGCGCGTCACCGGGCCCCCGCAGCGCGTCACCAGGCCCAAACGAACGTCGCACGACACTGGAGCTCACTTAATCTCTTCACCCCTAAGCTGACATTGTGGTGGAAGCTACGCATTTGCCGGACCAATCAGCCGCTCCCCTTTCATCACCTGACCTCATTCTCTGTGGCTGGGTATGCGCGAGAGAGCGTGATCACGTGGCAAAAGTGTGGCTGGCCCAAGGAGCACGTAGCTCCCACAGCACTGTCAGCTTCGGGGTGAACGGGGTGTCGAAAGCAACTTTTCTGAATTTTGAGAGACGGGCTAATCTTCTAGGGGGACAATGGATGTGTCCGGATTACACAAACGAGAGTCCGAGGAGTCCGAGCAAGAGGGGACTCCCCCTTTCCGTCTTCTTGAACTGTTTGGTGGAATGCGCGATTTATGAGTTGAGGAGGAAAGCTAAACAGGAAAAAATTGGAAAAGCGTTTCATGACTCCTTTAAAGCATGTTTTTGTCGAGTATTTGGATAGTTTGATATATTTGTTTGTTTGATATGTGTGTTGCATTGTTAGATACATTTTGTCTTTCATTATATGTGGCATTTCCTGCCCCCTGCCTTTGCACGTATATTGAATGCTACCAGTATGAACATATAAATAAAATAAATGAAATAAAAATGACAATCTACTTACTGAACTATACATTTTAACTGTTCATCAAACTTTCCTCATCTAGGGTTTTGTGTTTTCAGTGGCTACCAATAAACCCTGAGCAGGTTTTATCAAAAGCAGAGAAAACCAAAAAAGCCCCTGAATTGAGACTGTCCTCGACCAAGAGAAACCCTATCTTCGCAGAAAGAAACCTTTAACAACATCTTTAGTTTGTGTCTGCTCGAAACACGGCCCGCAGCAAACTGTCCGCGAGGTTGTCGCTTTCTTCGGAAAGCATTGATTGCCCTTGTCCCGTTTCCCTCTCTTATTTGTACTAAAACAACTTCCCAGATTTGAAAAAAAAACAAAAAAAAAACACTGAAATTATGAAATCTTAGCTATAATCTGGCTGGTGGCCCTGAAACACATATTAATGAGGTTTTACTCTAATTACACGAGACCAAGGACTCGCTATCGACCGTTACGCGGTCGGAGCAAATACAGATACTTACGGCATAAAGGTCTTCGGTTACGCAGATTAGTCTACGGGCAGAAAATTGCAAAGAGAATTCGAGCGTCCTATATTCAGGCACCAGAAACTTGCGATTCGCCTATCTAAACATCGAGAGCGAAATCCTACGGCAGAGGACATGCACGAGGAACTTGCCTAGTAACCTGCAATAGCTGCGACTTAGAAATGAAAATAGTTAAGTTAGTGCGTTAGTCGAGATAGAGAGCGCAACAGCGAACTAGAATTAAGAGCAACCATTCATGGGGCACCACAGCCTACCAGCCGGCACGCCATTGGTTAGAGGGACCGACTAGGCCCAAACTACCCCAACGATGCAGCATTCAACCAGCTCAGCCCTTCCAAAAACCAATCGACAATAGCCCTACAAAGCGGTTAAATAAAATAAAGGAAGCGTTTTACGACACAAAAGCACAAAGAAGCAGGCAAGGATGTACAAGGAGCACACGCCAACACATGAAGGGAGATGCAACAAGCCAAGGCAAACAGCAAGTGCAAGAAAGTAAAGCTCGGGCAGACAACCAAAGCAGTGCACAACATCAGGCCAAACCGACGACGCGGCATGGAGCTTTGATCGTGCTCGGTTAGTTCTCGAGTTGGAGCAGGATGGAGGCCACGCACATTCCGTGCTGAGACGAACGACGAAAGAAAGGAAGTAACTCACCACCGGCGAGAGACAGGGTGCCTACGTCGGAAGTGAGGTCGTTGACCTGGGACCCCGCCACCCTCGATCCCCGGGGCTTCTGTCCCGGGATCTTGACCGTCGTGTGCATGAGCGGGATCTCCTTGCCGTGCACGTCCTCCATGTAGTCCTGGGAAATGAGAGCAACTCTCTGTCCAAACGTCTTCACTTCTGCTCGTCTAGCTGCATGCGCGAGGCTACTCAAATTACGCAACTCCGGCGAAGGGCTATCCGCGCAGGACACGATCTACCGCGATTTCAGTCGCTCGCAACTTTTAGCGGAAAAATTGCAATTTTTTCTCCGTTTTCGATTTGCTGTAGAACAATTTTCTGTGGGAGGGGGAGAGCAGGCACCCGCTTGCATCCTCGGAACAAGTCCGTGACGTGGTCCCCAGGATGCAGCCAATCGCACTTTCTGCTGGCTGTCGATCAAGGTCTCGGAGGCTGCTGTTCGTCCTGAACCTCCCAAAAGCAAGAAACAAGGAGAGGATGAAAAGGAGGTGCCTCCCCGCCCGTCTGACGACCGAGTGACAGCATTAGAGAATTATGACATTTTACACCCCGCAGCGTGGTTTCTTATGTCCTCACCGAAATATTGAGCGCGCAACGAAGCGGATATAATTTTTTTTTTTAAAGCGGACGCAATGTTGTGTTGCGTGCAACATAAAATTGTGTTCAGCGAGGACATTTCTTCATTCTTAGCCCGTTCGGAGGTTCCGCAAGTGCAGGCACAACGGGAACACTCACGTGTAGGCTGGGGTGGTAGGTAAGCCTGCCGTCGCTGGTCAGGGTCACATACTTCTTCTTCCACTCCTTGTTCAGTGCTTTGATGCTCTTCTTGTACAGGTAGCCCTGCATTGGGCGAGGAAAGACAGCTCTATGTGGGTGAACTGCGTGTGGGCTGGCTGTGGGCACAGCTGCCTGGTGGGAATTTCTTTCCACATCTCGAATCAATGAAATGTATGCGGCATGGCAAGGTTCATACAAAGATGATATTGGTGCTTTCTGGCAGTTCAGTTTTTTACATTGGCTACAAGGTTTATAGCGTTTTAATCAAATGTTAGTTACAAACACAAAATTTTATTGCTAAGGTTGGTGCCCCATATAAGCACATTCTACGAGAGCTATATTTTTGAACATAGACATCCACCTGTGCAAGAATACTAAAAAAATACCGGCAACGGCTCGTTCGTGACGTCTGTTTCACTCCGTACATATTTGGCAATACATATTGACAACAGTTTTCTTAGTATCCCGCTTTTCAATAAAAAAAAGTCTCTGGAAAGATTACTGTTATTGTGATGAAGACAATAATGCTGGAGTAGTAGCACACCTGACCACCGTGCACTAGGCTCCAAGCACATAGACCGGCCTTCATAAAATATTTCTATCTCATTTTCTAGAAGAATGTTTTATATCTGAATAGTTAGATAAACATCACGAAGCACAGATATATGGCCCAAAGATGGACAGTGAGTTGAAATACACAGAACAAGGGCTATCCCATCTATTTTTACTCATCCTTGCAAACCTACTGATTCCACTTCACAACCTCATGCGTACCTAACGTATGGGCATTGCAGCGTGACACGGAGCGACAATTTAACCCCGTGTTCCAAAGCAGGAGATAAAAGGAGAAAGGAATGAAGCAGAAGACCACGTGCCTGCCTCACAGGGATCACCCGACCGCTGCCCATCTCGCCATTCTTCTGCCGCTTCTCTTCGTCCGCTTTCTTCAACGGCTGCGTTGGGCAAAAAGAAAAAAAAAAAAAATACATGCCAGAAAGTTCAGATCTATGTTTGGTTCATAATTGCACTTAACTCAATCATGTAGCAATGCAGTCTGGTATGGTCCATGTATGTGCATGGGGTTGCCAATGACAAATATTTCCTGGAAACGTTTAAGCATCTCGATTTGTAGTCATTCTGGCTAAGAAATAGTGTCCGAGACAAGCTACATATCTCCAATCAATCAAACCATTACCACTGAATTGTGACAACCAATTTTATATTTGTGGATGAAATACTTTGCTACCTTTGCAAGAGGCTTTTTTTTTTATATCTTTCATGGAAACTATATTTTATGAGAGAAACTGAAGGCTGTTCATGAACCGCATGTATTCTTAATGGGAAGTCGAAGAAGTTCATGAAAAAAAAACGAGTTAGAGATGAATTACAGAGCATTCTTATCCCGTGAATCTGAATATCACGTTAGTTTTTCCTCGATGATGTAACTAAACATGAGAAAGCACAGAAAACCTTCGACCAGTCGTTAGGTCATAAAAGGATCTTTGGCTGCAACGGACGTGTTGCTCGTATGGGCAGTGCGTGCAATCGCAAGCTTGCCAGGTGTATTCCCCCGCACTGACACCAGCCGTGACGTCTTTTTCTGACCTTTTTAAAAATAGCAAGAGCACGTGCATAGCTTCGATAGGCGCTGAAGATGCACGAGAGTGGAGATTCCGAAAACACCTTTTATGACATAAGCTCCAGGAAGGAGGGGCTTCAGCGGAACTTTGGAAGCGATTTTCTCACGCCTCCGTGTACCAAATGAAAAATTATTTTTTTCATTTGGGCTCTGGACAGCTACCACCATCTATCAGCAACGGCGGCAACCAGACAACCGGCAAGCCGGTTGTCGCCGTTATTGATATATGGCAGTAGCTGTCCAGAGTTTTGTGTCGACATTTATTTGGCGACAGACACGAAACTGGGGAAACTAGCCCTTAACAGCTCCGCTGTAAAATACTGGGCTCATTCGATGGACCTATATCAGCCTGCTCTGGTGCAGAAAAGTGTAGGGCAGTGCACCTCTGTCATGTAAGATAGGCTAAACTCTTCTACTGAATATGGCAGTCTGCAATGGGTGTAGTTGGACCAGGAGGAGCAGGTAAATCAAACTAACTTTCTGTAAATGATTTTTTTTATTCTCGGAAGCTCGATACTTTGCTAATTTGACCCAAGTTAGAGTTTTAAAAATATACCGCGGATATACCAAATCAAAATACCGTAAAATCCAGAACAAACGCTCGCCCCCAAAAGATTGTCAACCTCGTATTATTTCCTTTTAAGTCTCAACGATGGGTAGGCATTCATTATGGGTTTTACGTCATTGGCCGCTTCCGCAAAATCGACGGCACCTAGCAGCTAGAATAGGAGGCCGTCGAGGCAGGTTCCCTTGCCAGCTTTCTCGAGGGAATCGGGTTTTCGCAGCGCACGGTGGTCCAAAGGCTCAATGACATGCCGCGAAAATCGGCAATATTGGGGCACAGCACGTGCAAAGCCCAAGCAGCGCAGCAGGTCCCCCACCGTGAAGAGGTTGGATCTCCGCCGCGTCTTCCGCGCAGTCGTCGGGGTGGAGCAGGGCGTCACAAACTCCGGGCGGTCCCTGCCGTTGTTATTGTTGTTGCCCGCGGCCGGGCCGGCCAGGCCCGTCCCGCCGGCCCCCTCGGCCGCCGGCGTGGCGGTGGCGGTCCGGTCGGCCTTCTCCAGCTTCTGGATCTCCCGCTGCACCGAGGTGGTGGTGGCAGAAAGGCAGTCGCGGATCTCCCGCAGGTGCGTCTCCTGCACACGCGCAACTCGCCTGGAACCGGGGTACCTCGTTTTCGGCGCGCCACAAACTTTATTTGCAAGGTTCTCGATATTTCGCGAAGTTTCGGAGGCAAGGGTTTCGGGAATATTTCGCGGGCACCGAAAGTTTGCGATTTGGAGCAACGCGCTACGTATTTGTTGTCGTAGGACGACGTATTTGCGAGAGCGATTTGTCGCGAAGACTTATTTTAAGTCGCAACATTTGCGCAAACTATGTCCTCACGAAACTCGAGTTGTTTACAGTGTACCGATAAACCCCCAACAAGTAACCTCCGATCTTGTCTGTCAAAATCGGGTTAAACTGAGAAGCCCCCAGTCTCGACTAAGAAAACCCAAGCTTTACGGGAACTAGTCTTTATCTTCTGCTTCGCTTTGTGTCGATTTGGAATGCAGTCCCACAGAAAAGTCCAGAGGCCTGCTTCTTTATTCGGAACCAGGGCGTTTCCCGAGTGTAAGTGGGTCTCACGCATGTTCCCTCACGGCTGGAGAATCCCGTGCCCACACCCTTTCGTCGTTGACGTAAGCCCCGACGAACGTTGATCCTTTTTGTCCAGCAGTCAAAGAGACCGAAAAACGCAAAATCTCTTGGAAAGAAATAGACCCCCAGAAAAAACACACACAAAAAACAAATGCACAGCAGAAGCACGAAAGCCCACTTTACTTCACTTTCTGGTTGGTGCAGGTCATTTTTTGTCACGATTTTGTGTAACAATTCTGTTGTTTATTCCATCAAAAAGACCATGAAACAGAAGCTGGTAATGGGGGAACTGGCTAGCATGCCTGTGAGTTAACACCCCTGTGGGTACTAAATGTCTATTAACTAAAAACAAAAACTTTTTTTTAAGTTACATTGTTTTTATTGGAGCGAGGTAATCCAGCTTCTCTCTCTTATGAATATTGATGCCCGCAGTGATGTCACATACACCCGGAGAATTGCACTGAGGGGAACAGCAGGTAAAAAATAGTAAACCAAGTTTTTTTGTTGTTTTTTCTTTAGAAGTTAGCCTGTAAACATAAATGGATTCCCGTGGCATGCCTAACAAATGAGCAGATTTTGCTCTGGTCATCAGCTGGCAGGGTCGTAAACTCATTTTAAAAATCGTTCAATTGTGAAACCCAAACAATAAAGAAGACGGACATAAACAGGGCATTTCTTTTTAAGCTCAACAGATTTGTTTAAAAAACAAGAAGTGAAAGTTACACTAATACGGCTTGTGCGGGTGAGTTATACGGCCAGGGGACATAGTATAGGCAGCAAATCGTCACAAAAAAGAAAATAATTAACTAAAATGTGTCGATTAACTTTTTAATTAGTGAAAATAGACATATGGTTCCAGTTAGAAACTTACTAAGCGTCATCTAAACCCCAAGATCTGTAATCCTTAGTAAGACTGAGTGCATTGGGAGCACAGTAGTGCACTAAAGTTACCACACTAAAGCAACAGGCACAGGGCTGGCGCAAAAAAACTTTCATGATATGATATGGAAAAACCGTGCGGGTGTGCTACAGCACCGGGGGTAGCCTTGCTCCCGCTGGACGGGTGGTAACTTAAGCGCTCCACCTTGCTGCCCATGTTCTCCAGGTCTTCCTAATATTGACTGATTTAGTGGTATTCGATGATGCTCAGCAAGTTCCTAATTAGTACCACATTTATTTTCAGTAATTAAAACATGAATTAACAATATTTTAGTTAAGCAGCCGTCCGATTGTCACAATTAGCTTCCTATACTATGTCCCCTTGGTCATAGTATAGGAGGCTCTCCTGTGCAATCCGCATTAGCATAGCTTTCACGGCTTTCGTTTAGACAAATTTGTTAGGCTTAAAAAGGAACACCCTGTATAATCGTGACTCTTGTAAAAAAAACTTGCAAAAATACAACACGCAAATAATGAACTACAGAGCATTCATAGTTATCGTAAAACAAACCGAAATGCTGAAGCCCAGGCAAGCCTGCCTTGTTTCTGTTGGACAAGAATTTAGTTTGGCCTCTTCTTTTAGCTTCAAGGGCTCACACAAAACGAAGATTCTGGTCGACATGCCGGCTGTTTCGATCAAGCTCTCCCGAAAAAGCAGCGTTCGACACTAAGGCTGCTGGAAGAAGCTGCCCACCTTGAGCGAAGCCTGGTTGAAGTTCCCGCCAACGCCAGTGGCCCCGTGCAGCGAGTTGTAGCTGTTGATGAGCGCGGCCGTCGCATTGGCCGTCGACTGCGCGGAAGCCTGCTGCTGCTGTTGGGACTGCGCCTCCCTCCCGTGCTGTCCGGTCGACGCGTAACCGTTGTTGGACGCGCCCAAGTGGCCCAGAGATGGCCGCAGGGCAGCACCGGCACCCCCCACGGGGGTTCCCGGGCGCGAGTTGGTCGGGGTCAGGGAAGACGCCATGCGCAGCTGCACTATCCTCTGGCAGGCTGCAGAGACGTTTGATACTCTGACATCTTTTCACTCAAAAAACTGCTCCTACGGACTCTTTCAAGGTTTTGCTTGTAAGCTTTGGTTTTCTGCATTCATTTATTATAGAATTAGCTGCACAAATTAGCACTCATTTCTTTACAAAAAAAAAAGGGATTTATAGGGATCTGTCCCACATGAGCATGGTGCCGGCACGTGGAATCAGTAAAATAATTGCGTAGAGAGGCAAACTGCCGCGCATGAAAAAAGGGAGATGCGGAAGTTAGAAAATAAAATATCTACCCGGGATCATTTGGTTTAGATGATTTCGTTCAGTCACAAATAGTTAGAAAGGTAAGCTTTGTCCTAAATTACTCGAAAGTACATAAGACACGCGGGAATAAAGCTAAAGTCAATGCGCAATAATGTACACAGACTTTTCCGGACCTATATTGGTTTTTCCCACCAATCAGGCAGAATAAGCGTAGTATTTGCCATTTTCAATAAATAGTGAAAACCAGAAACTCCATTTATAAGACACCTTCATCAGAAGCAAGCAAGTCTGCATTTTTTCAACTATAAAGCAGCCCATCTTATAAATAGGGTTTCATGTTTTCGGATAAATCCGGCAGACTCAAAAAAACACTTGCCGGTAAAATTTTTGTGAATTCCCGAAAAACTATTTTGATGTTACAACGGCAAAACAAAAAGCCAAAAAAGACGGTATTTGACGAATAAGGTTTGCACAGCACAGGGTTAGTAATCCCCAAAAATAAAACACTTCCATTTTTCTTTTTTTTTTTTTTCTCTACTGACAAAGGGGAGTTTTTTGATTATCTCGTCAAGGTTCGTTCAGCAAAATGGGCCAATGTACTTCTGGAATCTGGACCACGACAAAAGCACTGGCATAGCCACTGGACAAAAGCCACTGTTCCGATTTTCAGTTTGGATCATACTATTTGTGCTCTTAGATGGAAAAGGGGTTGCGTTTCTAGAACAGTGGAAGATGTGAATGTGTAGATTTCACAGGATGGGGAGGGCAGCTAAAGGTTTTATGCATCCAGAAGTTTGGCTATCTAAAAGTACTATCAGGATCAAAGAAATGCGAACAGCGACGGAACTTTCAGTGCACCACTGATGCAGCATGGAAGCTTGGGTTGTGCTGGGCGAGGGTCAAATAGATTGGGTAGGACGCACACCATCGCAGCGCCCTACTCTCCACCCCATAGTTTTATCAGTTTCCCCGAGGCCTCCAGGAGGCACAGCATGTGCCGACGGCCACGCGCTCCAGTATTCGCATTTCATTCGAACTTGATAGTGCTGACGTTTATTGAATTAACACTTGTTTTGAACGTCTGTCATGGGTCACTGAGTACTGCCAACTGTAAGGGCACCAATGTCAAAAGCAGCTACAAAAAAAAAATCATTGGATACCTATTATTTGTTTTATGAATTTAGTGTCTTTTTGCCCAGACATTTATTTTCTTGTTTGAAAAAAAAAAAAGAAATAAAAACAGAAAATATTAAGCTTTCAATTTCGGATAATTTAAAATCTAACAAAAATAAAACTCTGATAAACCCCGAATTTCCAGCAAAAAATTAACCCCGAAAAACACTTTTTGAATTTTGCAAAAAAACAAAACTCAGAAAACATGCAATCCTACTTATAAACCTAGAAAAGGAAGGAATGTAGATGGGAGATTACTAGCAAAAACATAATACAAAAAAAAATATATATATTTTTATTTAAATTAACCGGCACCACTACTGTCCTCTGCATTTTGAAGAAGAAACCATGGACTAGAACCACCATACCCGTACAAAGCTTTGCACTGCATAATGCCTCTCCTAACGTAATGAAAACTGGGCTGCACTTGAAAAGAGACACAATAAAACTCGTAAAGAAAGGAAAAACAGAAAAAAAACGCTGAAGCCAACTCTGATTGTTGTAGTAGACAACAAAGTGGTCCAATCAACGAAGCAAAGGTACTTGCTACCCTGACCTTTTCAATATTAAAAAAAAGATGTTATATGAATTGAAATCTGCCATGGACATTTGTCCCAAGCACACAACCCATTTGAGACGAAACCCTAAATATGCGCGAAGACCAAAGATGCCATTACAGTTCCCTCACAAAGCATCACGATGCTTGGCACAAACTATTTGGTGATACATTGTCAAAGCCGGAGTAACTTCCACGGTGCCGCGGCCTCGCACTGCTGCGCAAGAATGTGGCTTCGTCTTGCGTCTCGTTCTCGCATGCTCATACAAGTCGCTGTAACGCTGCTGCGGGAACTACGCCAGCCTCGACTACAAAGCACAACATCAAGCGAACCAGACACAAGAGCTGCGTCGGCGATCGGGTGCAGCTCACATTAGATCGGCGGGGATATGAGTCCCGGCCAAACACCGACGCAGTACTCGCATACTATCCGTGCATCAAGTTTGCCCCTTGCAAGTGAGGCAGAAACCTCGGCACTACAGCCTTGCTGCCTGGGACAATGTTACCATATCAGAGTCAGTTAACGAGCTTCCAGGAATGCCTGGTGCCTTTTTAATGGTGCATCCACTCCTTGGCGCTCGCAACGCCATTGGACGGAACCGGTGGAACATTAGATGCACGCTGCCCGCGGTAGAAATTCATTCTATCAAGGTTTTTACGGTTGACGTGAAGTTTGCGTGAGAGGGGCATTGTTCGAAAACGGTCCTTCTCTGTTGCCTGTGGAGGCGTTGCCACCGGTGGCACTAGGAATGCTGCACACTCGTACCTGCTCGCGTGCAGGCAACCCAGGAGAACCATTTTTGAACGCCGCTCTTCCCAGAAGCTTGTCAACCGACAGATCTAAGAACGTTGACCAAGGGGGTGTTCGAAGAATAAGCCCACTGTTGTGAAAGAGAGAGAGGAGGGTTTCCACACACCGTCCTGGAAGACCCTCTCGACGTTAAGTCCGTAAGTGGCGGCAGTCTCGTAGTAAGAACACCTCTTCAGGTCGCTTGCCAGCTTGCGAGCCCTCAGGTCGTCGATCACCCGTGGATTGCTCTCACTGATGGCGTCTGCGTCGCACCCCGGCACAAGGAATTAGGTACATACAAATTTAAATGTGAATATTTGTAACGGCATACAGATTTCCGCCCCCAAACAAGGAACTCTCACGCTCGCAGGCTCGGGATGTGATGCAACTAACTGTAAAAAGACGCAGCGCTATGCTGTTTAAACTATAGGCTTCTACCTCAAATTCAGATTATTTTTGTTTCTATTACGGATGAAGACTGACAAAAAGCTGCAGTGGAAGGGTATCCACAGACATGCCAAAGGGGATGTGCCAAGTGTGCACGGCAAATTTGACAATCAAATATGACATTTCGAGGTCTAAATTATTGGGGAGTTTGTGTCTTCCCTGGAAACAGCTTACAACACAGGTCACTGAACATTAGCCCCTTAGCAACCACCCAAAAATGACTGAAAGCAGCCGACATATTTGCCGTGCACATTGTGCGCATCATGGTGTATCTATATACCCTTAAGGGCCTCGGAAAAGGAAAAACTTTTTTAAACAACCTGATTGGGCCATGCGTGTCAAAAAATAAATTTTACAAAGTCCATGACGTCACGGAATGGTCATTCACTCAACGAGATGATCATTCGGTCTTTCCCCCTCAACGTGAAGGCAAAGCCAATCCACCTCTCCTCCGCGCGCCCGAAACGCCGAGAGAAAACAAGTGGAAAGGAGGTGACTACCAACTAAATTGCGTCTCGCACCGTCAAAATTGCTAAAAAAAAAAAAAATATTTGCATAAAATTAATTATTTGATTTTCATGTCCCAGAAGACTGTCTAAAAAATTATTTTTTTTCTTTTCAGAGGCCCTTTAAAGGGATACTGAACCAAAATATTGAGCTCACAAAACAGGGCTGGAGCGATAGGCAGGACACTGCAGAAACTAAAAACACCACCATTCTCATTCCCTCTCCTCCTCACTTCGTCCCGACAAGCTGGTGAACCGAAGCGAAGAGGAGAGAAGCAAGGCCGCTTCCCCTCATTTTCAACTGTTCCAGGAGGATTGTGAAGTCAAGTCCTCGCTTGATCGTGCCCTTCTTTTCCAAAAATACAGCCATATGTTTGAGATATCGATGTATGAGTGAGGTTTTGGAGTTTGCAGCGCTCCGTTCAACGCTTCTGCGGCCTTATTTTGTGAAATCCAAATTTCGGTTCAGTATCCCTTTACGACATCTTGATGAGTCCTCATCCCCCTTTAAGTGATACACAACAATGCACCAATAAATTGTAGCAATATGCGAGGCCTATGCCACTCAGCTTGCACTATGTTAAACTTCTTCATCTGGATAACAGGACAGCCCTGAATGCCTGGCTTTCTCTGTGGCTGCTCCTCATAATTTATGTTGTATTTCTGCAGGATCAACTATTTTTTTCTAGATAACTCTGCGTTTAATGAAAAAAGTACAATGACTGCCACACACACCACTTTAGCTAACATAACATTACTCAAAGGCCAGATGAGATGTGAAGGCCGGATGCCAACATTTTCAAGGGCGAACAACCTTGGAAACTTGATCCCTATGCAAGGCGGTCACCCAACACTCGTGAAAGTGCCGACTCACCCTGGGTACCGACGAGGATGAGGGGGAGATCTGCCGCATTGCGGAAGTGTGCCATGCGCATGTAGTAGCTGTAGATGGCGCTGAACGAGGCCTCATTCTCGAGGCTGAACACAAAGATGACGGCATCCACCCAACAGCTGAACTGCACGAGCAAGCAGAGGGGGACTCAGTGCCACTGCAGGTCCATCATAAAAAAAAAAAAAAAAAACAATGCCTCACAGCCCTGAAAAGCAATCAGTCTAACCAAGACTAGGACCCGTGGACAGATTTTCAACCTCAGTTTGGTACTTCGCAATAGCTACAAGAATCACTTTTGGGGAAGCTCAGAAAAAAAAATGTTTTCCCCACTTGCAACATAAACAAAGAAAATAATAGTTTAGAGCTACGATCACACTTAAATTAGAGAAAGAACCCACCTTAGTGCGCGCGCACACACACACACCCAAAGAGGTTAATTATCTTTATAAAGCAAATAAAAAGAGCTCTCTGACACCTTATCACAGCAGCATAATCTCCTGACATGTATTGCGGAATGCTGTCTAAATATTTTCCTGTCCATTGTCATCAGCAATAAATGAGCAGTACTAATTACGGAGTGAACGCAATGGTAACTCAAAATGACCAATTATTTATCACATGAACGGGGCAAATTGGAAAATTATTACTCGATCTAAATAGCCAGGAATATGTCAATTAAAGGCAAGGGGCAATCGGGCTACTTCCAGCTTGACATAGAAAAGTTTATCCACAATTTTCGCCATGAGAAGAAAAAAAAAGTACCAGCACACTGAAGATAATCCATCACCTTTGAGACGCGTGAGACTTCGTGGCGTACCTCAAATACACGCAAACACAAGCACGTGCGCGCTAGACCAACGAACACAACACAATGCACACAAAGTTCCAACCGCACCACCCGCACCACTGCCGAAATACGAGATAGTTCGCGCCGCCGTAGAAGCACTGCGCCGTGCACCACAACACTGCTTCCCAAACAGAGAAAGCTTCGAAGCACCACGTGCACACCTAACCCTAGGCACCGAAGTAACGGAAACCTCGAAAGACGTCGTCCTGTTCGTTTTGTGCGGCGCACCCCACACAGGCGCACCGGTACCAACCGAATGACTCCGTGCCCGCCGCGACGCAAAATGAAAGCCCTAAATTGGATTCGATGCAAATCGCCTTGGAAACGAGTCCAGTTCGCGCAGAAAAGAACGGAACGGCGCCGCGGAAACGCCAAGAACCCGGCGAAACCTGAAAGACGAGATCGGGCGACCACAGACTTCTTCCCTAGTCTTATTGTTAGCTGTTCGGTTCATTTCGGTCTCGTCCGTCGTTTCCGTTTATGCATTAATGAGCCGAGGCCGCTCACTCGTAATCGGATCACGACCCGTCTCTGCAAAGAGTCGTCTGCTAGTCCCCCACGCGTGCCACGCGGTTGCCACGGGAACCACAGCGGGACGCTCTTGTATCACTCCGCGCAGCGCATGCGCGAAGAGGGGACACGGCGGGACACGGAAAGCAGACGACGTCGACCCGTAGTAGGTGCTAACAAAGCGACCTACAAACGCATCGCGCGCTACATACATATTAGGCTGCCGCGCGCCGCAGCGAAACAAAAAAAGGAAAAGAAAAGGAGGAAGCGGCTATTTCCGCCATTGACCTTGCCACTGCCAAGTCGAGCCGCGCATCGACGAGTGGATTTCGCTCTTTCTCTCCGTTAGCGGCTTCGGCGTTGCTTTGATCGCGTTCGATCGCGCAGCAAGTGCGATGCACGTAGAAAAGAACTTGCGCGTGTGTGTGTGTGTGTGTGTGTGGGGGGGGGGGGGGGGGGGGGGGGGGAGGGAGGGAGGGAGGGGGGTCAGTTCGTATCGGAGGACCCATGGTACCGTATCGGATGTGCAAACACGGTTCCCTAAAACTCTCTACTCAGTGCCACGATATGATAGGAGGTGGTAACTGACGTGAGCGAATGGCTTGAGTAGGTGTTCCCTCTACACGTGCACTCCAGCTGAAAAACATCGAGCTGATTTTACTTTCTTTTTTGCTTCTTGGCGTTTACGCGCCAATAAGAATTTTTTTCGTAAATCGTCACCTCCGATAACGATACGACACAGGCGCAAAGGCATGGGTGGAGTATCAGTTATCTTTATCTCGCGACACCCGTCGATAACCGCCTTTCAATCGCAGCCTCCTGCAACGCGCAAATACAACACGCATTCAAGTTCCCAATGGACCGTTGCGTGAATCATCTTACGCGCGTAGCGACAGCGAAAGCGAAGACGTAAAAAATTGAATAAAAAAATAATAGCACGATTCACTTGCGTTTTCTGTGACAGATCCTTCCAGACACTAACAAAAGAAAAAGGAGCCAGAGAAACGAAAAAGAAAGAGACCACCACTGTCGAGTGCTTTGTGTGCGTGCCAAGCATAAGGTGGTTGTAGATTGCAGAATGCTCAATAGGAAAAAAAAAAAAAAAAAGGGGGGGGGGGGGGGGTTAAGAATGAAGGTGGTTATAGCGTCTGGAATCCGCACCCACAGCATTCCCCTCCAAGGGGAACGCAAGGTTGCCATTCCGAACGAGAGGGAGAGAGCGCCGAGACAAACAAAGAGCCCCGCATTCGTTCCTCGGTTCTATTCACAATCCAGCCATTTTCATTTCTCCGTCCGCGACGGGATCATTGTCACGAACCGAGAAAGAAGGGGCTGCTCGGAGGAGTTGCAGCGAAGAACGCCTCTCCTTGGTAACGATGGGGGACGGTGAAAAGAAGGAGGCGGAAATAATATTAATAGTAGCGCAGACACAGCTTCTTACGACACGCTACAAGAGGAAGAAAAAAAAATACGAGCCTTTCTGCGTTCTCTTCCCACCTTGCGTTAGCAGACGACCCCAGAGCCCTGGCTAAGCCTAACGGCCGAATCGTGCTTTCTTTCCGACTCACAAGAGTCGTCGCCCGGTGATTTTACACGAGTCAAACGCCGGAGACCACAATCGCAATGTCAAAGGGAAAATAAAAGTAACAAAACTCGTAATAGATCTGCGCGATCGGACAAGCACCATCGGAAAAGTATCCGTGAACCTTTAGCCTCGCGACCTAACGAAGCAACTAAACACGCAAACGCTCACATCATTGCTTTGAAACTTTGAAAACACATAAAAACGGAAACAAGCCAGGGCGTCGGTGTGTGCTGACATAATCTCGTGTCACTTGTTGTGTCAGCCCGCGTAACGACCTTCCTGCGTTCAGCACCGAGGTGTAGCGCGGGCCGCACGTGATCGCAAACACCGAAGCAAGGAAATGACCACGTCACGCTGTCTGTGATGTTCCCTCGTTTGTACACAACGTCCATCAAGCAGAGATGGCGCACAGCGCGGAAGTAACGGCCTGGCGCACAGCTCCACTCCCCTGGACGAGCCTATGACATCTGACCATTTTGTTCAGATTTCTTTTCACCTCCAAAATGTTTTACGGCTCTCGGTTGGATGGATGCATGGATGCTAACCGTTGTACCCTTGATATCGGGCGGTAGCTTGCGCTACCTTGCAAATTAAGAACCAAAAGTATGATTTCTTTCCTTCGCCAATTTGCTTACCCTCTGCAATTTTGTAACAATCACCAGGCGGTGTGAAATATCACGAGGATGACCTTCGCGCGATCGGACAAAAAAAGCCTAAAAACTTCACCCCTCCTCCCCCCCACCCTCCTCCTCCTCCTCTCTCTCTCTCTCTCTCTCTCTCTCTCTCCTCCTCCTCCTCCTCCTCCCCCTCCCCCCTCCGGTGAGGGAGTGGCCAATTTTCCTCTGGTCAAGCCTGGGGAGAGTTCGGTCAGTCTATGATCTCGCTGCCGTAACGCTCTGCTCCCGAGCGAGCCAATCAGCACGTGGCGCAGAGCGAGAGGCATGAGCGCATGCGCGTGAACTCCCGGCTGCTCCAGCTGAGTGGGGAGGGCCGCCATTTTCGTTCATTCTCCCGGCGGAATGCATGGGATCGGCATCTAAATCTCGATTATTTCCTTTTATATCGCTGGCTGTGGCAAGAAAAGGATATACTGTTATTCCTCGGTGGATTAAAAAGCTAATAAATGAAGTTTTCTCGACGTATGGCCACAAACTTTTATTCAGGCGAAAAAGAAGTCGGCCCGTAGCAGACGACGCGTAGCCTCAGCAGTGCTCTTCTCCGACCAGTTTCTGACAGCGTTGCGAAAAAATGGCGGTCGTCTCCTCTCTGCTCCCTTCTTTCTCTCTCGCTCCTTCGGCGCTCTCCTCCCTTTCATTTACTTTTCGCCTCTCCGGCGCCTTCGTCGCTACAGCCACTGGCCAAACTCTCCCAATAGACGGCTCTGGTCAAGCCCAGTCGCCGTTACCCTGGCATTGGGCCCATTGGAAGTGAAAGTGGAGACTTTAGGCCGGAGTCACGCGGGGGAGGAGGAACCAATTTTCCTCTGTCCTGCCTATCCCCAGCTGTGTCAGTTAGTTGTACGTCATTCAATTCCTCCTAGATAATTTCCACCAGTCTCCCAATCTCCTCTTTGTTATTCAAATGCAGTTATCATGCATTCTTCCATAGTCCGTCTGCAAACCCAAGCGCTGCGGCTAAATGTGTCCCCCCTCCGGGAGTGAGCTAGCCCTGTGCATCTCAACACCACATGTTCTTTTGCCTCGTCTTCCCCTTGGCATACAGCAACACCACGTATCCAATTCATCATACTTTCCTAGTCCTCAATGCTTAAGTTCTAGCTCGAATAACAACGAGCTGCCCCGTGAATTATCATACCAATGTTCCTTCCTTCTGTTTTTCCCTGCATTCTTTCCTCCCACATCTTTCTCTCGGCTTCTTTTACTTTCCTTTTCACTGAGGTAGTCTGTTCTGCCCCCGCACTTGACTGTTTGTATTTGAATTTTAGTTGTCGGGTTCGGTTTGTCCATTAAAAATTCAAACCTTCCATGTATAGATGCTTATATACCTTTCTCGCCCACCGCGTATCCTCAAGTGTGTCCAGTCTTTGTTCGAATTTCAACTTACTGATCGCCTCTCTAACCTCGAAAGATGCCCAGCTCATGTACCCCTGCACTCCTTCATTGGGTGTATTTCCATGCGCCCCCAGTGCCAGTCTGCCCACGCTCCTCTGTCGGGTCTCTAAGCCCTACCGGACCTCAGATATCATGCAAAACACCGCATTGTCGAAAGACAACCTGGGCACCATGACTCCTTTCCATATTCCCCTAACAACTTCATATCTATTATGATTCCATAGTGATATATGCCTCATAATTGCCGCATTCCTGTTTCCTTTTTTATCATATTTTCTTCCTGTTTTTTTAGGTATATTGTTTTCCCTCACTCAGCCATACTCCTATGTATTTATACTTCTCTACGTGTTCTTTTAAAACACCTTGAATGTTCAGGTTTTGACCCTCAACGGCTTCCCAGCGAAAGGTTGCCGAGTGCTCTCCCAGCGGGTTCCGGTGAGTGTTGCGGGACGCCAGAAACCAGAGAGTTTGAGTAGATCGCTCCGATGACTCCCACCACCCGATACTCCGCCGCCGCCTTTGTGCATGCATCGTATCGGGGGTATCGGAACGATCTGCTAAAGCTCTCTACTACCTCCAAAAACTCCCTAGCGATGCACCGCGCATCCCACGTGAAATTCTTCAGCTCCGTTTCACCTTTCGTTTACGCCTTTTCTACAAAATGTATTATTCTAACGCTTCATTAAAAAGTAAGCCATTCCTTAGCCCCTCACAAATTCCTACATGAGTTGAACATAATTTTAAAGACGGCATAGCTCATTGTCAAACGTCAGCATACAACCGCCTTCGAGTACCTCCCTGTTAAACATACCATCAATTCAATACTATAAAAGGGCCAGCCGAACCTAGGAAAGTAGAATATAGAAAGAAAAGGGGACTCAACTACATATAGAGAGAAAAATGGACTCAAGCTCAACTACAGCCCGTTAATCAATTCAATTATTCAAAGGGGCGTTAAAACCGACCTACGGAACCATTTTCCGCAAGGTAGGAAAATGCCCCTCGCGCCCCTCCTCTTCTCACCCTCTCCCAAAACTCACGTGATGGCAGGGGCTTCTTTCGTGTCGGCTTAAGCCCCTGCCATCACGTGACTTTTGGGAGAGGGTGAGAAGAGGAGGGGCGCGAGGGGCATTTTCTACCTTGCGGAAAATGGTTCCGTAGGTCGGTCTTTAACAAATCATCTTTTCTAACACACCGGACAAGTTATTTTCTAACAAAATTGGTTACTTTATCTGTATTCTTAGTGCGTTAATTTTTTTCAGCGTTAATTTGTACGCCCTTCTTTCCATAATGCCCTATAAGCCCCAGGGGTATTGAAAAAAAAAAAAAATCCACTGCCACGCGAGTGTGGAGCGCCCTTCGTGAGGTGCGCAGTCACGTGTACCATTCTCAGCGTTGGATTCGCCTGGGTGGCTCAGCGTCCGCACCTCGGAGGCGCGTCACGGTCGAAAAGACACAAGCAGCGAGCGAGACACGTCAGGCCGTGCCAGCGGAGCGATCCAGCAGCCGTGCAGTGGCCCAACCTGGCGGAGGGCTACGGTCGTGACGCTCACGCCCGGCCCCGCACATTGGCGCCGGCGACGAGTCAACCCGACAACAAGGAACCGGTGCTGGCGACTCGGCCCACGACACAGCGTGACCGGGGGAGACCGACCTGCAACTCCGGGGGGCCGCCTTCGTCCCGGATGAGGAGCAGGTAGCTCTGGCCGTCGATCACGATCTCCTTCTTGAAGCGGCCTCCTGCGACACACAAGCCGGGTCTCGGTTCAGGCTTTGCCTTCCCAAGCACAGAAAACAAACTACGAAAGATCGGGCCTCTCCAGATTACGTAACATGGGAGCGTTGTGCACTTGTCGCTTTCCGCGCGCCACCATCTTTGTCTATTGGGCTGCGAAAGGCGTTCTGAGCAGCGTGCACAGGAGCTCTCTTCCGCGGAATATCAGACGCAGCGTATGCGCACAGCCCAGTGACTAGGCACTGTTTCCCTGGGACGCAAGCGCTGGAAAGGTGTGTACTCGGCATCGGCTAGTTTTGCGCCACATTGTAGGGTGCCCAGACTAGTGTAGCTTCGAGTGCTGCAACCCCACTGCGTCTCGCCTCTTCTCATTCGCGCTTGCAACTAGCCTTGATAGAGTTGAAGCACTGCGGAAGCTACAGCTATCCTCGACAATGTAGCACAAAACATTTCCTCCAGGGCGTGCGAGGAGAAGCCAGTTTTTATCAATGTTTATGGTGGCAGTAGTCTTCGAGGAGGCTGACGTCCCTCTCGTTGAAAGTCGGACCAAAACATCTAGCAAGGAGAGGCTTCACCGCAGTGCGTGACCCAGCGACTTTTCTATCGGGCACGACCTATAGTGAACTCCTTAAGAAAGAAAAGAGTAGGAGGCGCGTTCTAGGCAGCGTGTTGTTGAGGCGCTGTTGGCACTCACCTTCGGGTGACTCGTCCTGCATGTAGGAACCCGTGAGGTAGCGGTGCACCAGGGCGGACTTGCCACTCGACAGGCTGCCCACAATGCCCTGAGGAAAGGGAGCGCCCGTCGGTCACCAGAAAACATCGTCACCACAACCCAATCCAAGACCGCAGTTTGTGCTCCGCGCACGCGCAGTGTGGAACACGCGGCGCAAACGCACAGTGCTTGCGTTCGCTCGCATACGCAACGCTGAAAATCACTATTATCACCGACGCACAGCAAACACCCGAGATATACTAACCTCATTTTGGTGCAAGTGGAGCCCCAGCAGTGCGAGCGACGGAGTAAACGCTGAACAAGTGCTTGCCTGCCCGCGGTCCCGTCCGCCTTTATAATTTATTTCAGTTCAATCGCTGGCAAGTAATTTACTAGCAGCACGCTTATTTTAATCCCTCTTCTTTGGTTCCGAGGCTTCGGGACTTGACTGGCGTTTTCTCCTGGGGGTGTGTAAGCGAGGCGTAAGGTGGTCCTAATTCGCGTAGTTTTACGCAACGAACAAACAAAACAAAAAACACAGACCGCAGGTAGGACTAACTCTTTGAGATGCGATATGGTCAGCTGTGATCAGGACTGGCGATACGTCGTGTGAATCGTGCCTTAGATTCCCACACTGCAATGAGCATTTGTTTGCCCTCCCGCCCTCCCCCGAAACGCCCACGTGCGTCTGCTTCCCCCCTACCTCAACCAATGATCTCGTGAGCGCGGCTGACTCGTCATCGCGCGTTGTCTACGCGTTCTATCGGCGGCATGCGCGAGCTACAGGGGACGCTTCTCTACTTATCATCATCATCATCGTTTGTGACGTCACGGGTAGGACAGACTGGGACAGACAGCGCAGGTCTTGGATACCTCGGCTCGTTAGCTCGCTTCATGCGCTGTTTGGGTAACGCTCGGCAAAGCCTGTTTCACGCATTACGTTTATTTGGTGAAGTGATATTTGTATTAGTACATTTTACCGAGGCTTGAAACCGTGGCACGCCTAGTCGTGCTAACAAACACTTTTAGCGCTGAGGTGACGAGGCACTGGGATGCTGGTGTGCTGTTCTCTACCCCAGTACAGCACTTCACTCCACTACAACATCTACCACGGCGAATACGGATACACCTTCTATGAATTACTACCATTTGAATGTTGAATTTGGCGGACCCAAATGCGCATAATGCGTGATGCGCTTTTCAGCGAGCGATTTAAAACTTGTAAAAACATTATTAGTAAGCATCTGATAAGACCAATTAATCAATCGCCTGAATTTGCCGGGCCATGTCCGACAATTTAAGAATTTATGAAAATGTCTGTTTTTCTTTCGAGCAGCAGACGCGATATGACAAATTTCGCCACGTATTCGATGCTAGAAAAGCTAAGCGTCAGTTCCTGACGAGCGTTTGCTCCTCAGCAACTGTCGAGTCACAGTTAGATAGAAGCGTCATCGGCAAGGTCAATGTTGCTAAAACAATTGTGCGGCGCTTTGCAACACAACTGTGCGCGCGTGCACAGCTAAGACAGCACGTCATTTACTCTGGTGAATGCAAAACCCTTTTCAACAGTAGCCTCTACAAATCCGAAAAAAACAAACAAAAAAAAAAAAAAACAAGAATCAGAGAGGCTTTAGACAGCCCTGACGCGTGACGCACGCCGCGCTAGCTGTAATGTGAAGCTCAGGCTTGTTTTTAAACATTTTAAAGTTTTGTATATACATATTTATTTATTTATTTATTTATTTACATAAAAAGTAGGGATGCCGCGAACCACCCTGGGTTCGAATTCGAAAGGTTTCCATATTTTCGAACCGAACTGAGGTTCGAATTCGAAAAATTCGCAACTTTCAAAAACCGTGGAGTTTCGAAATCGAAAAGTTCGAAGCTTTCACGATTTCTAAAAGTTAGGGTTCGATTATTTCGAACTTTTGTTTTACTTGAGATTCAAGAAATTTCGAAGATTTCGAACTTTCCTAACTTGAAATTCAAGAGATTCGAATGTTTCGAATTTCTTTGGATCTGAAATTCGAAAAATTCGAACGTTGCGAATTCTTATAAACATAAAGTTCGATAAATTCGAAGATTTCGAATTTCTTTCTACATAAAGTTCGAAGGTTTCGATTCCCTTCTAGAACTAAATTAAAAAAAAAAAAAAAAAAATCTTTGAAGGTTTTGAATTTCTTTCAAGTCCAAGTGCGCAAAGTTCGAAGTCCGGTTTTCATGTTCCGCCACAGTTTCAGTTTCAAATAACATTTTCTTGCCTCACTGGTTTTCACGAAATCAGGTTTAGAAAAGTTCGGGTGTGATATTTAGACTGCGCGAAGTTGGTTAAGCAATTAAATGAGACGACGAGTGTCCCGGATGTGCTGAAATATTTGCCAGTGCAGAGTGACGCGTGACCATAGATCAGTAATTGTGAACGCCAGCCCGGGGGAGGGGGGGGGGGGGGGGGGGGTCATACGTGCATCACGAAGTAGTGATCACACGAACGCACTGTTTAACGATACTCATCCAGTTCGAAACGGCCAGGGGCAGGCAGGTGGTTGAGGCTCAGAAAAACCTTGCAGCGATCTGTCAAACTGCCTCCCTAACCCCTTGCACGCTGGTAGTAATCCGTTCGAACGTCGCCCGAGTGACGATGCAAAATCCTGAGACTGGGAATGAAATTTGAAAGAAAAAGTGTAAGAAGACAAAAAAAAGGGACAGGACAACGCCTCAAACTCAACTCAGCTGAAAACTCAGCTCAGGATAACGTCTCAAAGCTGAGTTTGAGATGTTGTCTTGTTCCCTTTTTTATTTCTTCTTACACTATTTCTTTCGAATTTCATTCCCAGTCTCAGGATTTTGCATCATCATCAACATACACCAGGCTCGCCTGCACCTTGAAAATTTTTTTATTTTGTAATTGCTCTGGAGTTTTATTTTCCGGGACGGAAGAAACGCCGAGCAAAAAGCACAGAAGCCGACACAACTTGAGGTCGAGGAGCGTTCTACCATACCAGTGGCGTCGGAAGAGAAAAAAACAAGGGGGGGGGGGGGGGGGGCTCCAGTCTCTCCCCCCCCCCCCTAAATATTTCGGACTGTTAAAGAAAACAATACGGGGAAAGAGGGCATGGTCGAGCTTACTTTAATCTGAAATTATTTGTGCATATGTATAGCTACTGTCGCTCTTCACGGCATAAAGATCGCGTGGATGGTCATTGTTAGAAACTCGTTGTCAGAAGGCACTACTCGTCACATGCTCCGTGGTTCGGAAGCTCAAAGCTATGTCTTTTCAACCTAAATATATGTGCCATTGGTTAAAAAATAATAAATAAATAACCATAAAAATAAATGCAATAACGAAAAGCTGGAGAGAAAAAAAAAAAAAACTATCAAGAATTCGCCGGAAGTGTTGCATTCTTGCATATTCAGAGGCCCAGAACTGCGAAACAAGTTTCTCCTACCAAAATGTGTACAGGATAAAAGAAACACGTCCCAGAAACGTGAAATAAATAAAATATAAAAAATGTTTTTCTTTTATGACGGCTTAACTTGAACAATTTTAGAAATCTTCCCCCATGAGTTAATTTATTCCTCAACGTGAAGAAAAAAAACAATAAATACATTATTTTGTATTCCGCAGATCGTAATGATATGTACTGTCTGCGGTGTTAATTTAAATGCGATACCTCAAACAATTTAGACGAAAAAAATTACCAAGTTTAGGGCATAATTGCCCGTAGATACATGTTTGGATATTTCTTCGAAACTCGTCTTGAACAATAATCATATCTTAAGACGACACTCACCTAGGCTATACATAGATAATTCTTAAAACGTTTAACATCTCTACCATAAATAGCTTCGGCTATAGCGCGCTTCAAATATGGCACAAACGGCAATAGTCAAAAACCCGTCGTCCCTTCCTCGCTCCTTCGGGAATCTATTTCTTTAAAACCAAGCATGCCAAATGATTGAAATAAACGGCATGGTCTTTCGCAAGAAATGCGGCACCGCATGTAAAAATGTGAGAAAAATAAATTACGAATGTACCTCACTGCTTGAATCCAAATGAAACCAACCGCCGGTCTTTCGAAGTTCGACGAACTTCGAACTTTTACGCTAAAAGTTCGAAGTTCGTCGAATTTTTGACTTTTCAGGAATCGAAAGTTCAACCATTTTCGAATTCTATAGCTTAATATGTTCGAAAATTATCGAATTTCTTAGCGTAGGAAGCTTCGAAAGTTCGAAAAGCTTCGAGCTTTTTAGTGCAAGAAGGTCGAAAGTTCGAAAATCATCTAACTTTTTAGTGCAAGAAGTTCGAAAGTTCAAAAATCATCGATTTTTTAGTCTATCAAGTTAGAAAGTTCGACAAGCATCGAATTTTACACCGTGATAAGTTCGAAATTTCTAAAAGCGTCGAACTTCTTAGTTTAACAAGTTCGAAAATTCGACTTCCGTCAAATTTCTCGATATGGAAATTTCGAAAATTCGAAATCTTTCGAACCTTTCGAACCGCTTGATTCGATCATCGAACCTTCGGTTCGAAAAAAGTTCGCGGCATCCCTAATAAAAAGCAACTTTGAGGCGCCGTCACTCATTAGAAAGATCACTCACGAAAACTTCATGCACGTGTCTTCAAAAACTACACCGTTTTTAATCGGCATAGATGCGACCTAACATAGCCACTCCGCGCTTCGACATAGTGCGGCGTCTGCTCGCATCCTCGATCAAAAAAGAGCTGCCGCAAAATGTGGCCTTTTTTTTTTTTTTTGCGCTTTCATGCGCCGAAGATTTATTTTAGAACATTCGCTCGCCGTATAAAGGTGTACAACCATTTAGTACTACGGCGTCTCGTTAAAATGAACCGAACCCCGACCCCGACCGACCCCTCCAAACCTGAAAGCATCAATAATGCGAGTTTTCCATAATAACGGGACAGAAATGCACGTCTTCACCCAGTTCATTCCCGAAAATATGCAGCGGGGTATCCATATTAACAAGGACCGTACATTAACGAGAAATGACTGTATGCAAAGTTTCGCCTTGAACAAACCCGGCGAGTTCATAAACCCGGCCGACAATTATCTAAAGATAATTGTCGGCACCGTATCACCGGTTCCCTTTACCGTCCAGCCTACTGCACAAAATATTAAAAGGAGAACAGAACGCGCACAGACATACAAGTTTTTTTTTATCAAATCCGTTTTTTTTTTTTTTAATTTGTGAACACATACACAAATGCTGTGTGTGCAAGTGAGTTATACGGCCAAGCGGACGTTGAAAGAAGAATGCAACTACAAGATGACTAATTAACAAAAATGCACTAATTACTTTTTAAGTTATACATTTTACGGCACATGTGTATATTGGACAAATGGAGGCAATCAATGTTCAAGACCAGCCCAGTTTTTAAAAATCCTGGATCGTGCACGCAGTTGGAGTTGTTCATCGCCAAATTCTGTTTTGGAAATCGGTTAATACACCGAAACCAAACGCGCGATGCCCGCCGGAAGGACAACCCTCGTTTGACGCCGGAGGGTCACGTGTTAATGGCGAAATTTGCGTCACTATTTATATCCACCCCACAGCGCGGTGGAGCTGATTGCAGTCGCTGCTCCGTGGCTGGCCTACGAAGGCGACAAGTCACCTTATCGGTCGCGACAAGTTGTTTTGCTTTGCTGCGCGATATCGCTGAAAACACGTGACCCTTCGGCGTCAAACGAGGGCTGTTTATCCGGCGGGCATCGCGCGTTCGGTCTCGGTATCGACAGATTTCCAGAACAAAATTAGACAATGAATAACTCCAACTGCGCGCTCGATCCGGGATTTTTTTTTTTTTTTTTAAACTGGGCTGGCCTTGAACATTGATTGCCTCCATCTCTTCCATATAAACATTTGCCCTAAAACCTCCAATTAAAAAAAAGTAATTAGTCCATTTTCGGTAATTAGTTAGCTCTTAGTTGCTTCTCTCTCTAACATAATGCCCACCTGGCCGTATAACTCGGTCGCACAGGCCGCATTTGTTTTACTATGACGGCTATTTTTTTAACAAATATTTGCGTCATGCGTGACGTCTGATATCATGGGATCACCGCGGAAAGGCTTTGGGGGGACATTGATGACACGCCCTCGCGAGACCAAAGGGACACACAAGGACACACTAGAGCCGCTACACAAGGTACGGGAATCGGCCCTCCGTTTCCCGACTGCCCCGTGGGTGCCGCCATCTTGGTGCTCAGTATTTGAAAAACACAATTTCCGGAGCTTTAAACGCGTCCCCGACTGGCACGTTTACCGCGTACAAAAAAAAAAAAAAAAAAGGGGGGGGGGGGGGGGGGGGGGGGTTCCTCGATTTCTGTTTGGTGGCGTCATAGAAGTGTCACGATGTCACCGACCGCGGTCGTGGCGGCGTCACAGCGGCGGTGCTGAATGTGGCAGACGCCTGTTCCGCTGCAGCTCTCTCCAGCGTGTCAGTCCACGGAAGCTTCGGCCGCCAGAAGATGGAACACCGCGACGACAGCGACACTTGCGTCTGCTCGTGCTTTTCGTCGAAACTTGTATTACCAACCGCCAGGATCGCGACATCCGACAGCGTGACACTCCGGCTTCTGTGGCGTCATTTGTTGCCACTTGGGGATCACTTTGGATGCACGGGCGGAATGGGAACGCTAAAGACACCAGGCGGAGACTCGCTGTCAGGAAGCTCGGGAGATATCGGTTCGTCCCAGACTGGTTGAACAGTTCTCAGGGACGGAAGAGAGTTTCCCGCAATTTCAGACGAAGTTTCGGGCAGCTGGCAGCAACGATGATTTTATGTACCAAGGTGGCTGAAGTACAGACTGTCGACAGACACGCAACGCCGGACGATGCCCCTTTCTGTGGGTTACGGGCTCCAAGCCCCCGCACCTCGTTGCATATCGTGCGAAAAGCTCTCCGCGGTGCGCTCCGCTCCACGATATTCCACGACGATGCCGCGACGTGGGACAAAGCTCCGAGGGACGCTCATACAAAAATTGCAAATCTCATAGTTCCTTAATTGAGGCGTAGTCCGAAAAACAGAGACGTTTCATCAACATTACAGAGCTTACTGATATAACTTAAACATAAAATCTATTCAACTGATGTAACTTATTTTTATGCGTTTCAATTATCTTTTGCGTCGAACGTTAGAAAAGCGTAACTATATATGTTCTTCACCCCCCCCCCCTTCTCTCTCTCTCTCTCTCTTACATTTTTCCACAGCTTTGGGTAGTCTGCAGGTTCAAAAACTTTAAACGCAGGTGTAAACCCTCCAGGAAGTCGCGAGGTTTAGTTAACCCTTTCGCGTGAGGAATACAAACATGGAAAAACTTAGAATATTCTTGAGATTCCTTATTGCGTGGACAGAAAGCGATCTGAAAAGCACTCAACCGTCGTGTCTGGAGTTTTAAGCAAAAAAAGTAGCTAATCGTCATTGAATTGCAATTAAAAAAAAAAGCTCACATGGAAACAGTAATTTTTCTATGCGTTGTTATATTCGTAATACCTTCGTTAATAGCAGTATCCATGAGTAAACTAGCTATACTGCTACATTAGTATTACTACTAATCGTGAATATGAGCATTTTGTTCCGGCAGCTCACAGACACCATAAAACTCTCAATAAAGCGATACTAGACTATATCGGGTCGTCCTCATTAAAAAATCAAATCTAAAACCAGCGTGCTTCCTTAAAACCAGACTTACCAGTCGAATGTCGGGCACGGACCGGCTCAGCGTCCATTCTTGGCTGTTCACAAACGAATCTGCGGGTGAGAATAAGAAAAGCCTATGTCGTGAGTTGTCACAAGCTTCGCATCACTTTTACCTTCTATAACACGAAATGATCGAGAAGCAAGTGCCTCAACGTTTACGCAACAAAGCAACAAACACGCACATACTACGTCAACCAAGTTAGAGAAATGCAGAGCACGGTATATTCCTACCACTACAAGCAAAATACGGATTTCTTGAAGGCTGCACAATAAACTTTTCACTCATGGTTATCTCCCCTGATCTCTTACAATTATGTTGCTCTTCTTGCGTATTTCAAACAGTAAAACTATTTTTCAATACCTCCGAGCACTGACGCCGCATGTGATTGCGTACATCTTCGTACCGCCATCAAGAGCAACGTCAGCGCTTGGAGGCACTGAAAAATAATTTTACTGTTTGAAATACGCAAGAAGAGCAACATAATTGTAAGAGATCAGGGGAGATAAGCATGAGTGATAAGTTTATTCCATGTACAGTGCCAAAGACGCTTATATTGCCCGATGAACGTTTTCAGTACGATGATGCTCCATAACGATCTTCGTGCGACTGGTTGGAAGGACTCTTTCGAAGCTTCGGATATTTGAAAGGCTCAAAATGGTGATCGCCATAGCAACCGATACCGATCAGTCAATCACCTTGACAGGTTTTGTCGTCGGCATGTTGGTATTTGTTTGTGTCCAGCTAGCAGGCGGGAATATCTCGAAAGAAGCACCGTTGCTCCTTTCGAATGTGCGTCCAATTCGAAAGTCGGAGAAAATAGATTAGGGTGAGATTGGGCGAATATTCGCTATTTCGAATAGCAGTTTCAAATACCGTAATACGTTATTCGATATTCGCTTCGATGTGAACTGCGGTGATTCGTATTTTTCGAAGTGCTGATCGCGGTGGACTAGCCCCATTCGGCGCGCTTCTTACCAAGCACGGGTGCACTGCGGAGAAGCGATACCCGCGGTGCACCCGTGTGCACCGCGGGTATCGCCTTTCAAGCAGCACCCGCGAAAGCGAGCACCGCGGGTATCGCTTCTCCGCAGTGCACCGGTGCTCGGTAAAAAGCGCGCTCAACGGGATTATCCCACCGCGATAAACACTTCGAAAGAGCACAAATATTGCATTCGCGTGCCTAGGAGGAAAGCACTCTTTTAAAGCGGGATGGTGCCCGCACGCGCCCTGGTGTACTTAAGAATAAACAAACTTTGTGAATGTTGATATCTACACTACAGTAGAACTTCAGAAATTATAAACTGTGGCTATTAGGCAAGAGTATATGTTAGGCAGAGATTTCCTGACAACTTACATCCATTATTCATGAATGTCTTTTTTTCTTTCTCAAGTTCGAGATTGAAGAAAGGGTATTTGCGTATAACAAGATTAATAAACCCTCGATTAGGTACTGCTGAGCATCCCTATGGGCTCAATTTTGTCAAATGTTCATTTACATGCCATTCCAAGTAGGCATTGGAGTTTCCTGAGGCCAATATCCATAAATAAAGCCAGGTTAAAATTAACAGCTTCAAAATTGACAGGTGGAAGTTTGGAAACAACCTTCACGAGTTCAGCTGGGTTTTCGTTAAGCATGGTGCAGTAGTGAAAGGCTTAGGAAAAACTATTCGATATTCGATTCGAAAATATTCAGCCAAGATCATTACTCGCTTCGAACTCAAAATTCACTACTAGCACATGAATAGATCAGAGCATTCAAAATAATATTTTCTAGTCAGAGCTGCTAGGAAAATAATTTCATAAACTTGACTTAGTACGCTCGGAAACTATAGAAGTAGCTAAGAAGGTTACTGAAACTTACAAGGAAACAATCGCACACACACGCGCGCGCACGCACGCACACGCGCGCACACGCACACGCGCGCACACGCACACACGCGCGCACACGCACACGCGCTCACACACGCACACGCGCTCACACACGCACACGCGCTCACACGCACACACACGCGCTCACACACACACACAAGGAAAGATCAGATCGCAAAAGCTTTCGGGTATGTCTAAAGATCCGGGGAAAAAGGGAAGGAGAGAGTTCACTCATCTGCGAACGAACACCCGCGCTGCCCAAATTACTCGGCGCGACCCTTTTACCGCTAATCGACACCCCCAACCCCGTTCTTCGCAGCCCATTACCGCACTTCTCTAGCGCATTAACGCCAACAGATGGCACACCGGTCACAATTTCCGCACCCCCCCCCCCCCCCCCCTCCCTCCCCGACCTCTCCCTCCCGAACATTGCCGGTCCCCTACTTTGAGGCCGAAAACAATTGGCACAACACAGACAACCAACGAACGTCACGACTGAAGCGCGTAACAAAGAAAGTAACACAAAGACAAAGGCCTCAGTATAACGGGTCTGAGCCCCAAAGACGTAAAACATAGAGCAGACAGAATTCAACCGCAGTCAGCCTCCCGCTAAGGGTGGTTATGTTATTCGCGCATTAATACTATTTCGCGGGGAAGGGGGAAGGAATAGATACGCAGCAGATACACACATACAAAGGCCCGCGCACTCGCGCACGAAAACAAACACATATCGACACAGATAAAGCGAGAGAGAGAGAGAGATGGAAGAGAGGAGTGGAGGGAAAGACAAGCGTGACTAATGGACGCTTAAACAGGCCAGATGACTCCCTAGCAGCTCATGGCAGAGTTTACGACTGCAGGGTTCCGTTGGAGCAGGGGGCCTGGTCGTCCTGGTCGAGCGTACGCGTTGATGCGGGCTCCCGATCGGGATGATTGGCTAACCTCTCTGCCCGTCGGGTCCGGACGCACCCCCACCGTTAGGCAGGACCATCATCGTCGCGATCGAAGCGTGCCACCACCGTGCACGCGTGCCCCAAGGGCTGTCGCCATGCTGTATACACTCGCGGAGCGGACGCCACAAATGAGCGCCGCCACAGCTGGCCGCCGAGCGGCCGTGGAGATTAGCTACGAGGTTCGATCAGCACCGAGCACGGCACGCGAGCGGCCCTTGGTCAATCGATACTTCCTATCATTATAACCATCGTTATTTTACGTCGCCTCGAGGGATGCATCTGTTGGAGCGAGTGTACAAAACAAAAACAAAGACGGAATGACTCGACGAGGCCTTCGGTTCGGGTACAGGGGTGGCGCTTGCCGTTCACGGTGTCGGGCTTCCCGCGGCGTGCATGTGAATATTTTCGAAGGCAAGTGGCACCGAATGGCAGTCACGCAAACTCCCACATCATTGCGCATTCAGGTTCGCGAAACCTGGGTGGCACACCCGTGTATACCCTCTCGCGCAAGTGCATAGCCCGCTGGCTGCCATAACCTTTCCTGGAAACTTTCGGCCTTTCTAATATCTGAGCCGGTCGAAGGGCAGTCGAAGGCGCAGTGCGCACTCGGATCACAAACAGTGTTCGCCGTGGCACGTCAGATCCCCCCGCAACCTTTTCGACGCTCGAGCGTCACCGACTCACCAACAGAGAACATGCCCGCGAACAAGGGACGGGAGATGCTCCAAAAAGCTGATATTTGCCGGCGGTAAAGAATCGACCGACTGAGCTGATCTGGCATATCCGACCTTGTGAGTCGGACGCAAAGAGCACGCACGCCGTCATTACAAAATGGACGCGGAAGGAACCTCGGTATCAGCCTATTTGGTGCCGAAAGGGGGCGATCGGGAGAGGTTCACCGCAACTCCCACAGCCTCTCCATAACCAACGTGTGTTTTGATTCCTCTTTCTGCCTCCACCCGTTTCGACCTCAAAATGCATTGCCAACCTGTGGTCGTGTGATCACTACTGCGCGATACATGCTGCAACCCCAGCTTAGCATCCGTATACTGCGATCGCTCCATTTGTCATCCCCGTCGTGAACCGGTGTCACCGTATCTGAAGGGCAGAGCGACGTAACGCGTATACAGACATTCAATAAACATTCAAAGTTTTTTTTTTTTTTTTTTTTTTTTTTGAGTCGCTGTTTGAAGGATGATTGATGAATTCTTTAAGTGCGACGAACTTAATTTTTTTTTTTTTTTTCGAATGTCGCGAGCAAAGTACGACGTCAGTCCGTGGCCAGGTTCGAAGGCACCGGTGGAAAGGAAAAGGTTTTCTTGGCGGAGAAAACGGGCCTCTGTCCGAGCACAGGACCGGAGAAACCGTGCCAACGGGAGCACTGACTCACGCACCGTCTAGACGAACCAGAAAACATCCAAAACATCCAAGTTCAAAAAGAGGCTCCGGCGTCATTTCAACTTGGGATCTCTGCGGGGCGTGGCGCGGTCGGTCAGGAGAACGTTGAGTAACCAGCGAGCGGGCCGGCACAGACGAGGCTGCAGTCTTGATTGCAACTCAACAAGCCGTCACGGACAAAGAAGAAAAAAAAAAGTTGGAGAAAAAGAAAAAAAAAAAAAGAACTGGAAGGCGATGGAAAGCTAACAGCAGAAAAGCAGACACGTTTTGATCCCAACAGGCGCGCCAGACTCGCCGCGCGAAGACGATTTCCCGGGTTTACAAACCAGAACGCTTTTTTTTTTTTTTTTCATCCTCATTTCTAACCATTTTTTTTATTAGTTTTGTTTAATGTTTTTTGCGTCTACAAATTTTTTTACGATTTATGTTTTGTTTGAAAGACGATGTTTTCGAAGAAGCGGACAATAAAAAATAAATGTAAGGGGAAACTAAAAACAACTCAGCGATCGAAAACGGTACCTTCACCAAAACAAAACAAAACGAAAGTCTTCAGAGTGTAAGCGAGCGAACAGCACCCGAGAAACACGGCGAGCAGTTCACGATTTCGACGTTTAGACAACAAAGGCAGATGATTAAGGAAAGGCCATCCTTAGAAAAAAAAAAAAAAAAAAAACGACGTGCACAACGTCCTACATGGCACGGAACTTCAGGGGACCTTCTGTCGCGCTTATATTGAGTGCGCATTCTCGCATAGCCTCATCACCTCGAAAGTTACGTGGAGTTCGGCGCGAGTGCTTACGGAAACGATGCGTTTTACGGAGCCAATTTCTCGCGCTCGTGTCTCTGGTAGCACAGCACATAACTTAGGCTACTATGTTTCGTTATTTATCTTTTAAACAGAAGTAATCTCGACCGACTCTAGCAACCTCCCCCGCGTGTGCATTTGAGTAAAAGTTTAGCCGAACTGTGACTTCAACGGACACCGGTTAAACTAGAACCACTAAATAAGCTACGCGTCAGAGTAACGACACTTACCCATCTTGTGGCTTAAAATCATGGTTGCCAGTTATCTGAAGCTTTATCTGAAATTACAGAAAACGCTTTTCCGTCCTCCACAAATGTTTACAGTTCGCGACAGAGCAAAGCAATATTACAAAGCTTCCACCGAATCTAACGCTGAGGAAGTCGGACTTTTGAATCCTGTCGATCGGCAGTTGCATCTGCTCTGCAGAAGCACCAAAATGGCGACGTCCACAGCAATATCGGGGAACGGAGTGCCGATACTCTAAAAGTATAGCTCATTTAGTAGCTCTAGGTTAAACCAAGCTCAGACATCCGTAGACAAGACAATTTCCTGACGGTTTCACCAGATTATGGGTTCTGACGGTGGTGGTGCTGTGTCGACAAGAGCCAAGGACAACATTGGAGTAAATGACAATGATGGCCACTAGTTCGTTCGAAGCACCAGGTTGCAAAACGCCGAGAAATGTGAAGGGAGAGAAATGAGTGAAAAACCAACGTCAAAGGCAATGACGGGAGTCTTTCGAACGCTGAACAGTTATAAAGCTTGCGTTCATGTTCCCGCAATAATACCGCTGAAACGGACGATCTAACGAAGTTTACCGAAATCCCTAGAAAACGCAGACAAAAGTTTTAGTTCTTTCATACAACGCAGAGGACTACTGAGATGGCGGAAAATTTGCTTCCGTGATGCAGACGACAATGCCCATTAGATTTCAGCAGCCGCCATAAGCATATAGTCGTCAAGAGCCACGCGACGTGCGCGCA
This sequence comes from Ixodes persulcatus, assembly GCA_013358835.2. Classification (NCBI taxonomy): domain Eukaryota; kingdom Metazoa; phylum Arthropoda; class Arachnida; order Ixodida; family Ixodidae; genus Ixodes; species Ixodes persulcatus. Next base: position 81,456 of record JABSTQ010008978.1, read on the forward strand.
TTTTTGCACAGCCACAGTATCACGACAAAAAAAAAAAAAAATACGCGACAAACGCCCGACATACCGCGCAGTTTGCCAACATCTTGAGGCGTGCACTGTACTGGAGGAGCAAACATCGAGTAGGGCATTTTTTATACCCTTTATGCCAGTAAAGGTCGCATTTTGGAGTCATGGTACTTTCTGCGCCCAATCATTTGATCGTCGGTGAGCACCGAACATGTGCGTTTGGCGCAAACCACGCAAAAAAAAAAAAAAAAAAAAAAAAATTAAGCGGGCTTTTGCAAGGATGCGTAGCGGAACAGTCTAATCTTGAGCTGGCTAAAGCAGTCTGCACGCGTATAAAACAGATGCGCGTCAAATCCCCCTCCCCCCCCCCCCCCAAAAAAAAAAAAAAAAAAAGAAGAAACACGCAAATAGCGAGTAGGTTTTGCGATGACTCGCGTCACGAAATAACGGGTCACGGCGAGTCGGCATTCGCTGTTGTTTGTGTTTCACGGTCTGGTTTTGCTCTTTGCGGAGGATGTAACCTACGCACGAACAAATACCGGAATTCATCTCACACGCGACAACAACCATCGGACAACCGACGTAGACAGAACAGTAAAAAGCTTATAGTATCACAAAATGGGGAAAGTTGGCGCTAAAATGCAGCTCGTTCACTCCACAGCTTCGTCAACTACTTTGTTCCGCGCGCTGTAAGCAGTGTCCTACCATGGCATCCTTTATGGTATGGTTGTACACGCTGCTTCAAAACGGGGACGAAAGTTCGTTCCTCGTTCCTTCTCAATCTTGGAACAAGTTCCCGTTACGCGTTCCAGTGATTCGAAATTAGAGCGTTCCCGTTACATTTCTAAGATCGAAACGAGTCGTTACATTAACGCTACATTCGCACAATTTAATAAAATATTGCGCCGGATAATCGCTAGAAGATAAAGCGAGCAAGTTAACATATCTACATCGAACTACATGTCGTGTCGCCACAATCACATTTGTTCCAGTTCCTCGTCTTCGACTATCTCTCGCACATTACCCCCTCCCTTTGAGTCGAAGAATAAAATTCTCGATAATAAACAATAATAAAAACTACTCGCTTCATAAATTTGAGTAAATTGCAGATATCAAGAGGGGAACAAAATAGTACTCCCTGCCGCTCCCTCGAAAACATAACTAGTTCCGGTTCCAGTTCCACCGATGCAAGACGGCGACGTTCCTTCGTTCCTCTTTAAAGGGAACGTCGTTCCGTGCAACACTGGCTGGAGGTCTCGGGAGCCTTCGAAGCCACGCGCTCCCTGTATGCACGCCATCCAGCAACGTCCACAAAGCCCTCCCTTCTTCCCACTTCGGCAACGCTGGAGAGGGAAGCGAGAAGGGACTCGCCTCCTCTGCAGCGTTCACTCTGCTAAAGTGGAACGAGTGGAGGGCTTTGTGGGAGGAGCCTTCACAGCGTGTTTGGCTCTCAGCTTGTTCGCTCCAGCTCTTGAATGATGGGCGCTGCAAGCATACCCCTGGCTGAGCGACAAACAGCGAAGGGTGTAAAAGCGTTTGAAGGACGAGGAAGGAGGAACAACGCAGTACGAAAGCTGGACGCTACGTCCCGATCCAGCTGCGCCGTGGTCCAAGTCCACGCGCGCGTGCCATCGGACAACAACCGTTTTCTCCCTCTTTCGATACGCCCACAGCGCGGTCGTACGTCGGCAGGTGCTGAGTCCACAAGCCGAGTTCCGAAGCAATCGAAGCTGGCGATAACAGGAAGGGCTCGAGACGAGGCCTGCTTCGGTTCCAGCGCGAATCGCCGTCGCCGTTATTCCTCGGGGAAGCAGCTGCCCTTGGCGGGAAGCACTTGGGCGACGGCGCTAATTGGGGGACGAGGAAGAGCCATCGGAAATCGGCGCATCGGCGGCACGCCATCGGTCGGTCGCGTGCCGAGCAGCGGACGCGGTCCTCGTCCGTTGGAAAGCTCCGGCCGCCACGGGGGCCTCGCAGATCAACGAACCGCCCTGCTCGGCCGTGCAGAGTTCGACACGAGGGACCGGGCAGCCGAATGCATATCTTCGATACGGGATAATTCGGTATACGCGTGGTGGTTGTTGTATCGGAACCCTCGTATGGCGTACGTTGGTGCACGTATACTATTGTCACCGGCAGAATAAGAACAGCGGGGCGTCTCCCTCGGAAGCCCGACTTCCAGCACGTGCTCGATGCCTTCCGCGTGCACGCTCGAGACATACGGGACGACAAAGCGTCAGAGAAGGGCTCGCACTGGGGGCGGGACAATTGAAAGAACTCCTTGCCGTTCTCATTTAGACAGTGAGTAGAGCACATGCGATTCAAAGTGCGGAACAGAATGACCAGGTTTACTAACTTCGTCGTGTAACTATACACATTCAGTGGCACACTTACTTCTATGTATACGACCGCTAAATCGCCACGGCAACTAGCAGACAACAAATTTAACGGCGTGGTAGTTAAAATGTATCTTAAAATATTTCCCAGGTTATGTTTTCGCATTCCCAAAACAAGAAAGACCTTTCTGCCCCATGCGTGTTCCGCTATAGCATACGCGTGGTAGCTATATACAGGAGCTAATAAGAGAACGTACCTAAGGCAATAACATAATAAAAGTTACGTCATTTGACCCTTAAACAGATCTAATAGAATGGTCGAGTGTGCGAGTTGGTGCACGACTTATACGAACGAGAAGCGCCGAAAGAGACAGGGTCTGTGCTGTCAGCTCTCTTCCCTTTTTATTTATCGCCGCTTCTCGTCTCTAATCACGTCGGTCTCGCGATCGTTTGCGCCGCAGCTAACCTCTTTCTGCCTTTCTTTTTTTTCGTCGAAGCACTTTTTTTTTTTTTTTTGTAAAAGAAACTCTCAAATGCTGCAGAAGCGGGTGCCCGCACGGTCACGTGCCATGTCCCCGCCGGCGGCGAAATCAAAATCGCTCCACACGTCCCACTGACGGCCGGTATCTCGTACGCCGAGGCTGCCTTCCGCGTGTGGGCCAACGTCCAGGGGGGCGGACACATCCCTCACCGATTCGATCAGCGGACAGGGTGAACGACCTGGCTGCGCGCCCGCGTCACGCCTTTTCCGAGTCAGCGACAATGCGACATAAAGGAGTCTGGCAGTCTGGTGGAAGGTGCGCTCTCGTTGGATCAGTCATACGTCCATCTTTCGCCCCATATGATCAGGCTCTCCCCCACAGCCACGCGCAGGCAGCGGCGTCAGCCGCGTCAGCCCAATAAAAGGGAGGCTGTTGAATGATCCGGCGGGCGCGTAGCTCCCACCGCACTGTTTTTCCAGAGCCTGATCATATGGGGCGAAAGATGGACGTATGTGTTTTTCAACTTTCAGTAAACACCCATAAATACTTCAACGCGCAAAAGATTTTTTTTTTCAATGCAACGGCAGTTGCAAAAAAAAAAGAAAAAAAAAGAAAGAAGAGAGAGGGAAAAAAGGAAACACGAGCAGTGTTTGCTTTTCTTAATTTGCAGCAAGAACAAGTAGTCATATAATCTGGTGCCGATTACAGGCTCGCGTAAAGTTGGAAACGTTTCAACCTAGTATCGTTGCACGGCGGCGGAAACTTCAATACAGGGCGGTGGAAGCTTCGACTCTCTGGACTAACCAATCGCCTTCCTCGTATCGCCTAACCTCACTCCCTCCACGATAGTATGCGCAGTGTGGGATCAGGTGGTGCAGCAAGACCGACGGCTGACCTGTGCAACGGGCACGTAGCCTACACCCATCGCCCCGTCAGCTTAGCGGCGAACAGGGCATGTGCCCCTCGAACGAGGAGCTTCGCAACGGGATCCGACCTGTCCGATAATATTTCCGTTTGAGCGCCCGTATACAACGATAAAGGGGCACACCGGTCAAACTTTCGGGACAATTTTGACTGTTTCGTTCACTGAGCGTCGAAAATTCTAGCTCAAACAACCTGCTGTAATTACGCACAAAACTAAAGTAGAGAAGGTTCAATTCGTACCCGAATAAGAACTTTTCTTTTAAACTATTCCGGAGCAATATGTATACACCGAAGCCTTTCTTTCTTTTTTTTTTTTTCCTCTTTGAGGTTTTGTGTGTCGTTCGTACTACTACTACTTCTATTATTATTAGTAGTATTAGTATTATTATCATGTATATTCGTATATTCATGTTCTGTTCTCTGCAGCTGTTGAGAAAAAAGGGGCTTGTCAAGCAACACCTCAGTTGTCTCTTTCTTTGCCTCCCATCTCTAAGAGGGGAGAAATATGAATTTGGTTATTAAAGTTCAGTCATTTAGGGTTAATTTGCATCACCAAGAATACTGAGCATCAACCGAGCTTGTGCTTTGGGACGCTTTACCGGTACGGGCGCATGCTGTTGTCTTATTGGGCTTCATTACCAAACCTCGTCTCTGCGTGCCGAACTATATGGTTATGCCATTCTTTGTTAACCAATACCGACAGCAAGCAATCGCAACGAAACAAAATAATAATAATAAAAATATATATATATTTTGATCTCAAACGGCCTCGAAGCACCGGGAGAAGCTCAAGGAAGAGAAATAAGCAGGGCGACCCAAAATGCTCCGACAGATTCGCTTGACACGCTCATGCAGGGTGACACTGCTCATTCCTATGCATAATACCACTCTACTTCTAGCGTGCCATCCGTTTTCTAAAAGACCCTCCAAAGCCAACGTTAAAGTAAGAGGGCCGCACTGCAATCTACCCTCAGCAACACTGTGCACAAAACAAAACAACGCCTGTTTTTTTGTTTTTTTTTTTGTTTTTTTCTCTTTTTCTTTTGTTTTTAGTATTGAAGGATTGTTATTAAAACTATTATATAGTGGAGAAAAAAGTGCTCCATTGGAGTACTAACCTAAGAGGTAAAGTGTAACGCCCACCAGTAAGTATCCTTACGAGAAAAACGAATATGCGAAAAAGCGCCCAAGTTGTGCTCGCGCTAACAGTGTTGCGCAGCGAACGAGCACACTTCGCCGAGCCAAGAAAGAACTCCCTACTCCCCCCCCCCCCCCCCTCCTTTTTTTTTTCCACCAAGTTCTTATTTATTTATTCTTTTTATCGAGGTCTAAGAAAAAGAAGGCGAACGAAAGAAAATGGCATTCAACGATAAGGTAACACAGTGGTCGGCCAGCGAAACCACGAGGAAAGTAGAAGCCGACGGGGAAGCTTCGGCGCTCAAAGGTCGGAGCACGCGACCGAGACCAACGATCGACAGAAACAACAACGCTCCCAATTCTCGTCGCAGCAGTATATACCTATACTGTATACCTTCTTCGCTACGTGATTCCCTCCGCTGCCCGCATTTTCGTACCCAGGTGGGTCTCTGTGTATACGCGGGCGACACCGTTATTCACGGGGACGCACATGTCAGCGATAACCTGGCAACTTGTGGCTCGAGAGATACGACGGCAACTGAATTTCCAAACTACAAAAGAGTCATAGCGAAACGAACGAACAAAAAGCTCTCCGTCTCTTTAAAAGAAAAATTCAAACACATATTTTCTCGTTTTTTTTTTTTTATCTATTTGGGCGAACTTTTCTGGAACAATCAGTTGGATTTAATGTCACGAATTTATAGAGACGTCAATAACGGCAATAGAATAGCCATATGAATTTCTTTGCATTCACTGAAAAAGCCCTTAAAAATTAACAGACTAGTCGGAAGACGCGTGTCAAAAAAAAATAATTTTACGCTAACGGAAATGTTTTTACACCATTATTGATGGCGCGAGACGCCATTTAGTAGGTAGTCACCTTCTTTCCATTTGTTTTCTCTCTCGGCATTTCGGGCGCGTGTAGGAGAGGTGGATCGGCTTCGCCAAGTATTTGCCTTCACGTTGAGGTGGAAAGGGCGAATGACCATCTCGTTGAGATCGAAAGAGCGAATGACCATTCTGTCTCTCGTCGTCATTCTCTAAACAAAAATCGCGTAAAATTTATTTTTTGACGCGTGTGTCCCAACCAGACGGTTTAATATATATATATATATATATATATATATATATATATATATATATATATATATATATATATATATATATATATATATATATATTAGGGGCCTTTTAAGAGTTAACTAAGATTCACGTACAGAGGTGGTATCGCCCCGTTTTAAGATCCTCGATCTCATTAGGGGTGTAGCCTGTTAAAAATGGAACCTTCGGCGACCTTCTTCCGAGTTTCAACGCTGCAGAAACGAGTCACGATCTGTCCGGGACCGTCGCCCTCCTGTCGGGGCCTGCGCGAAACGAGTCCCGACGAGTCCGGGACCGTCGCCTGCGTGTCTGGGCCTGCGGAGACAGGTCTCAACGCGTCCGTGACGTCAACGGGACGCGTGTGTGTGCGTGTGGGTTCGTGCGCTCAGGGAAGGGGAGAGAGGCATGGCCGAACTGCGGAGGACCTTGGCTGCGTCGCACATTGCGGCGGACTTTGCCGCAACGCACTTGGCGGCGGTTTGCTACGTCGCACCTGCTGCCCTGGCGGAGAGTGAGGCAGAAACGGACCCTATATAAGGCGGAGCGTGAGGCTGCTCCGATTATTCTCTCTGACTTGGACGACTGTATCGCAACCATGTAATTAAACTGTTCGTTACGTTACCAATTCTCCCACCTCCACTGAACCCCTGGGTTCTTCACTTCGGGGAATGGACGTCGTCAAAGGCCAGGAGGCCTCAGGACGTGCGGCTTAAACCCCGCCTCGAACAAGGCCTAAAACTGGAAGTCCACGTTCTTCGTTAGGGTGACAATCAACAAAAACGTGCAACGTTTTTGTATACTTCCCCCGATTCTTGCTGCCCTTTTGTTTGTTTGTTTGCTTGTGGTGACTTCAATTCAATGACTGTCCTGATAACTCTTCCAAACTCGATGGAATTGCCATGTCGCACCTATAAAAAAGGCACGCCTTCATTGCATAACTTTTCGAGGCGTGAACTCGCCGTTCCCCTTATTCGCGTCTTTGTGCAGACTCGCGGACAGATCTCGGCAGAGGAAGAAAGCGGTGCACGCCACAACAACAAACGAAAGGGTAAGAGACATTCAAACAATACACGCGCGCCACACACAAACACAAAAACGCCCAAAATTAAAAAAAAAAAAGATTCTAAATTGTTCGAAAGTTTGAGCCGCGGCGACAACGCATTTGGCCTTGTCGTCGATTGCCTTGGCGAGAAATGAGCCAGCGGTCACAACGAGCGCTATTTCGGTGCCTCCCTTTTTCCTCGTCCAACTCTGGGCGACTCCGAACAGCGGAAGGAAGGCAAACAACGAGAGCAAGGCAATAATCGGGATGCGAAAGTCGTGCGTCGGGCATCTCCCAGCACGGCCGTCAGGATGCATTTTCCTACGAGCACCACCGAGACGGCCGCTCTTGCTATTTTCTACCAGGCCGTCTCGCCAATGTCGCGGCGAGTTGAAGCCAGGACAGACAACTCCGTCAATAGGCTGGGCACGCAAGCGTGTTAGTGCGTAGGCCCGCCCACACTCCCTTCGTGCAAACGCCTCAACGGAACCAGAAATTTGCCGTTGTATTTCGACCTATCGATCAAATCGTCCTATGCAGAATTGCATTTTACGAGCAAGAGCGGACGCTAACTATAGTCTCGGCCTTCCAGGCACGCAGCGCCGTGTCTAGCGAGCCATGGCCTTTTGTACTTTTCTTTTTTTAGGGGCGAAGCTCCTTAGGGTCTAGCCTGTCCGTCCGTCCGTCCGGTGTCAGTGCTCACAAAAAATGAAAAAATGTTGGCGCAGTCGACAGGATTCGAACCTGTGCGGGGAGACCCCAATGGATTTCTAGTCCATCGCCTTAACCACTCGGCCACGACTGCGGGACGAGTAGGGGGCTCCGAGATGTGGTAGTGACTCAAGAGCTGGGGATGTCATAAATGAAACGTTGCATGTAGCCGCTCAACGTCTATACAGGAGAGGGCGCTGCGGTCAAATGCGTATATAATCGCGTTAAACTTTGCATGCATGGCTCTGCATTTCACCGACCATAAAGCAGTAATAATGAAGTCGAACCGCAACCCGGAACTCAGCACTACCTATGAGCAATAAAAAAAAATCAGCACCATCAGCACTACCTATGAACAATAAAATCAGTATCATCAGCACCACGAGAGCTTCGCCCCAATCAACATCATTCACCACGTGGAGATGGGGTCATTTTTTTTTAAGCTTTTGAACATGGCAAAGTTTCCTCGAAGCGTCTCAAAATCTTCTTTTCTGCTTGTCTTTTTTTCTTTTTAACAATAGATTTTTTGCACTGGGCGAGGGGCGCGAGCGCGTCCACGAGACGCGACGATGGAATGTTGACTTCGGCGTTTGCAAGACGCGACTAAAGTCTAGACGCGACCATAAAGGCGGCGTTGATGGCGTTCGATCACACACGAGCCGTGTTCGAATGCTATAGCGTCTGTCAGCATCTGCTCATGCGCGTAATACAAAACAAAATAAAATCAACAAAAAATGTACAGCTCGTGGTCTTAGCGTTATATCGAAACTCCAAGAATGCATTCCTTTCAGCTGTTTTGTTCGTGTTCTCTTTTATGGTGCCTTTCGGCAACATGTGGGAGCGTCAGAACGCGTGCAATAAAAACGCTACCTAAAAATAGTAGAATTTGCTAGCGAGGGGCGCTGCTCCGAGAGCTACAGACCTATTGCGTTGTGCGGCCAGCGGAGCCCACGGCGCAGGTGTTTAGAATTATTTTGACAGCCGGCCAACTCTCTTCGACCGTGGCACGCTTCACTTTTTGAGGCTAAATAGAAAATTATACAAACTAGTGAATTTCCAACGTTATTTTATTACATCTCGTGACATTTTGATTTCGATATTACTACGCAGCGCATCAGCAGTATAAGTTATGAACGATTGACTGGAAAACATATTTGAAAAGCCTGCGGAGCGGCGGAGGCGATTGACGTTGGTAAAGTCAGGCCTTATCTCTAGCTGGTGTCGACACACCTCCAGCCAATAAACACCAAACATTTTTGTTCAAACAAGCCCGACAAATGCAGCACTCTAATGAAGATTCGGAGGTATGTCGAGAAAAGGTCGGAGCAGCTCTCAATACGGCTGTCAAAGTACTGCATGTATGGGAGAGAATATCGAAGAGTGGCGCTCCCCAGCGACCACCTCGGGAACTAACGCTGTGTGGCAAACAAACCCTCCGACTGCAGTGATTAGTGCATTCGCTGCCATGGAAAACGACAACGCAAGGCTCGTGAAAGGTATGCAACACTATTATTTTCTCCTAAACGCATCTAGATAGAAGTGACCTGCATTTAATGTCATCGAAGTCCTCTTGGAAGGCAAAAGGCTCGAGGTACACCTAAGCACTTCTTATGAGTTGTGAATGCGAAAGCGCGCACGTCGCTCTTCGCTCCCTTCTTTACGGTGGAGCCACTGCCTCGCGGACATGCAGCGCCATCGGGAGAGCGATCGTTCAAACTGTCGTGTGCCTTGCGGCGCGAGGAAGACAGCAACGTAGTTCCCAGCAGAACGAACCCCTGGGTTCATTCCATGCGCCGTGTATATTGAAGCGCGCCGTACAACCGATAAGAGGCGAGCGAACCTGGCGATCAGTGATAACAAAACAGTGCGATAACACATTCAGGATGACACCACACAAACTGACGCGCAGCGGCCGATGGGAGCCTCGTCGACGCGCACCAGTCAATGGGACCGAAGTGAAAGTGTAAAAGGTGCCGTTGACAAGCTTTGCGCGTGGTTTCATTAAGCGCGAGACACATGGACGGCAGAATCGTCCGATCCGACGTCCGATCCGACAGTCCGAACGCCGCTCCGAATTGCCGCACGCGACAGTTTGAGACACACGCTTCCGACCTTGCATGCGACACGACGATCCGTTCGGCTCCGCCCAGGCGATCCAATTAAGCAATCCAGCGGAGGTCCGCGTTCATAGATATCTGGTCCCAGGATGAAGGATTTGCTCGCACGAGCGAAGTTAGGAGCTCGTTCTCGCTAGCGCGTGCATTCTTTGCCGGGGCCATCTTTTTCGAATGGATCAGCGGGATCCACGCGTCCGGCTTCCCATCGCCCATCCCGTTTTCTTATTCGCCCCGCCAGACCCAGTATGTCATCATGACGTACGCGCTAGCTGTGCTGTCATTGGCTGGACGCTTCCGACAGTCCGTCCGCCGTGCGAAACTATCTGGCACGTTGGACGCACGCCGGATCGCCGATCCGACGACCAAATTTTTCGGATCAGGCAGTCGTACTGCCAGATCGGACGTCGGATCGGATGGATTTTTCGCGCATGTGTCTCGCGCTTTAAGGTGCCGTTTTGCATGGTTTCAAAGCTGATGACGTGGGCTCGCTCCATGAGACAGTTAATGCTTTCGCATTCAAACAAGCGCATGTGTGGTCACGCGCGGGCGTGCCTGGCGAGCCGCGTCGTGTGTGGCCGGCGCGGCGTCCGTGTTTTTCTGAAGGATTCACAAAACACGCAAGACACATTATTTGGGAGTGTCAGTCGCTAGAGACAGAGCGAACTACATTAACGAAAAAACTGAATGCTCTCCATGTTTCGCCGGGGGATTCCAACGCCCTCCTCTTCCCATCAGGATCCCGGACGAGAAGAACAAAGATACTGAAAGCCCTCATGGACTTTTTAGAAACGACAAACTTGTCATCCAGACTTTGAAATAGCATACGACATGCCTTCAAACTATGGTCTCCGATGGGTCGAAGCGGCGGGTGCTTCGTTCCGTCGCCCTGATCGCGGCGGGGGCGCTCGTGCCCCTGTGGGGCTTCGGCATCCTGAAGTCGGCGCCCAGCCAGGGAGCGCGTGCTCCGGCTGCGTTTGGGGCGGCGGTGGGATGCGACCTGTCCTTCCATTGTATCAGCGGCTATACCCTTCATTTCTGTAAATACGCCCATCCCCATTATCACCTCCTACTTCCTATCCCCTTTTTCTCCCGATCCCCGCAAGACGACAAACCAGACCCCTCCATGGGTGACTAACAATGCGTCTTGCATCCCTCCTTCTATTTATTTATTTCTTTTAATTTATAATAAAAGCAATATTTACACACACACTTCACTTCTCAGTTGCTCTGTCTCTTGCGACAATCATGGACGACATTGGCGAAAGCAAGCCGTGTCTCCTTGAAGGAGACGGCGTGCTCAACTACGATCACGCCATCGAATGCAGCGTTGCACCAGAGCCGACGGCGGATAGTGCTCGCATCGTCGCGTACGTGCTGCAGTCCTCCGCGCTATAAGACCAACACGCGGCCCTGACGTCACGCAGCTGCGGTGGCGCTGTCAACTGCACGGCGCATGTGCAGACGCTTCACATTCCGCGAATTTGGTTTTTACGCATGCGTAGTGCCCACACCTGGTGTGGGCAAACGCGGGCTTGTTTGTAAACAGCGTGTCGGTCTATACCCGGTTCAGAAGCATGCTTCGAGCACTGCGCTACGCAGCGAATGCGCACCATGTCGCTTAAAAAAAAAAAAAAAGATATGCAGCGAGTGCGGAAACGATGCAGGGTACGCTTGACGAGTGTTGGCGTCGGAGTTGTTGGCCACACAGAGATTGTTTGTGGTGATGACGATAATGAAGCAGGGCCCCCTATAGTTCGATCTCCTCGCCAATACCACAAACTAAATAAAGGCGGAGCGGAGGACGCAAGAGGACGTTGTGGCTAGGTGTCAAGAGGGGGAGCGGACGGGACGGGAAACCATGGTCACCGTGGAGCAGAGGTCCCCCGTGAAAACCGCACACGTGCATGAACCCAAGAACGTACGAACTGGAGAAGAAAAGAAAAGAGTGAAGAGGGGAGTAGAAAGCCAGACCGACATCTGCGTGACATTGGAGTACCTTCAACGAATGAAGGCAGGGTGCATACGATATCTCTCTCTCTCTCTCTCTCTCTCTCTCTCTCTCTCTCCCTTTCTCTTCCGTCTGCCCCACTCCCAACGTAGATTTCTCCCAGACTAAAACGTGAAATTTCAATGGAAGTGTTGTCCCAGACAATACTGAAAAAGTCCAGGCAATAACCGACGATTCCAGAGATTACAAATCGTGTTTCCTTATTCCCGCAGTCGCATGTTTTAAGTTGAGCTATGACGCCGCACCTGTCTCTTTTTCATAATTTGTGTAGAAGTTGCAATAAATTCCTTCAGCTCTAGCGGTTTCTTTTATTGTTTTTGTTGTTTTTTGTCCAAAATAAAAAGTGTACATATTTTTATTTCATTTTTTTTTTTTTTTTTTAAGCGCCGAGAAGTTGAGGGAGAAGAGGAGTGGAAAGCGGGCGGGGACAGCAGTCAACACCTTGTAGTATGAGTACGCCGAGCTGTAGTTCGAGTGATTAGTGGGTAGACCTGCTAACCGCCTTCGTCCCCACCGCACACGTCGAACACGTTCGAATGCGAGATCCAAACGCAGGACGCCGGCGTTCTAAAGCGTTCGACGAGTGTCGGTGGAAACAAAGGCTGCCTTTGTCTTCAGTGCACTCGTCGAACGATTTCGAACACGAAAGCCAAACGCCGGATGCCGGCGTTTCGGATTCAAACGTGTTCGACGAGTGCAGTAAAGACAGGCACCTATAGGTTGAGGTCTCCCCACTAATCCTTCCAACCACAGCTCGGCGTTCCGACGTCCCAGCTCGCTCCCATCTCCTCCTCTCCCTCGTTTTCTCGGCGCATAGAGTTGGGACAAGTTTGAAATCCACGTGAGTCAGGCTCAAGTCGCTCTACTTCCCGATAGAAACACACGGCAGGAAATCTCGGCGTCCCTCAGACTGAGGCGACATAAACCGGCGGACGCCAGTCTGTATACAATCGCCAGGTAGGTTGCCACATCGAATTCGAGTCACAAGCCCCTCCCCTTCACTCCGGCGACCTCTCGACTTTCTATCCCGACCCCGCACCCTGGAGAACGTCAAACGGAACGGAAAACGCGCGATTTGCGCAACATCCACACGGACGTGACGAAAAATTTGACTTCAAAAAATCCCGACCAAAGGGTTTTTTGTTGTTTTTTTTTTTTGTTTTTTTTACTCCACAGGAAGGATTCTCCATGGAAAACTTCCTACACAAAAAAGGGCAAAGGAGATGGAGCGGAAGAAAGGAGAAAGAAACCGCCGAGACCGTCCGAGGAGGACGCACTGTTGCGTTCCTCTCGGTGTCGACATCCCGGTCCCTCGTTTCAGGTTAGGATGGACCGCAACGGACGCTACGAGCCATCCCAGCCAGTCCAGCGCTGGGAACGCACCACGTGACTACGCACACGTCGCTGCTCCCCTTCCGAAGGTCACCTGACAGTCACGCGGCTCCGGATGGGCTGAAATGTCGCGTAGCGCCGTCCGAGGTTCACCGCAAGGTGAAACGCAATCCAGCCGGAGGGAAATGACAATCGTCGGGGGCGATCGACTGGACGCGGTTGCGCCACCCTTTCGTCAGGGAGCACGCCTCGGCGTATCAAGTGTTGCGTGTCCGAGGCCGAAACACAAGATGCGTCTGCCCACTGGGCCGAGGCTAAAGTGAACGAGCGACCCAGACGCGAAGGTCCTTCGACTCATACGGCCTCGAAACTCGCGAGCGGCCGGCAAACGACGCGTTTCGACAGCAGCGCACGATCGGTTCGACTCCCGCGCAAGTGGGCGCCCACCTATTATACCTACCTAGAGCGGGGGACACACCCCCGCCATAGACGAGGGAGGTTGGTTGTGTTCAGACGGGAGTTGAGTTTGCTGTAGGGTTTGAGCGTGAATTCTCACTGAGCCGACGTCCAAAAGCCCCGGGATCGTTTCCCCGCTAGCCTCACGATCGATCTTCGTCACCACCATTTCCTCAGCGCATACTTCGTTTGACTCCACGAGGTAATGGGACAGATCGAAGCAGCGTTAAAAGCGCGCGAGTCACTAGACTTTTTCTGTTGAATGAGCGATGATAGAACACATACAGAAACATGTCGAACACCACTGACGATGGTGCGCTTTTGTCGCTGTCCGATTGGTCCAACGAGCGCGTAGCGTCGGCTGCGTCTGGACGCAAGGTGAAACGATGTATGCTTTCCTTTACCAACGTAAGGTTTCGAATAAGTGCCGCTCAGCTGCAACTATCATATCAAAGAGGCAAGCGATTAGGATTACATTTGCAACGTATCGAAGTGTATTTGATTACATATGACTGGGTTACTCGAAACCAAAAGTAACTGATCAATCTGTTCGAGGCGGGGCTTAGGCCGCACGTCCGGGAGCTTCCTGGCTCGTGACGACGACCATTCCCCGAAGAGAAGAACCCAGGGGTCCAGTGGAGGTGGGAGAATTGGTAACGTAACGAACGGTTTAATTACATGGTAGCGATACAGTCGTCAAATCCAAGAGAACAAATGGAGCCCTCACGCCCCGCCTTATATAGGGGTCCGTTTTCTCCCTCTCTCTCCGCCAGGGCAGCAGGTGCGACCGCCACGTGCTTTGCAGCTGGGTCCGCCGCGACGTAGTCAGAAATGAGTCATAGCCAAGGTTCTCCGCAGTTAGGCCAGGCCTCTCTCCCCTTCCGGAGCGCACGAACCCACACGCACACACACACACGTCCCGTTGACGTCACGGACGCGTTGAGACACGTTTTGGGCAGCCTTCGACAGGTGGGCGTCAGTCCTGAACACGTCGGGACTCCTTTCGGGACTCGTTTCCGCAGCGTTGAAACTCGGAAGAAGGTTGCCGAAGGTTCCATTCTTAACAAATCACAGCAAAAAAATATACCGTTACACTTTTTTTCTTTCTGACTGTTTTATTGGGTCTTTAATTATTCTACCTCTATGACAGTTTTTTTTTTCTTTTTTTTTCAGTAAGCGCATTCCGAGCGGTCGGAACCTATAGCTTACTGAATTTTTTCTTAAACACGTGAGACTTTTTCTGCAGCTTCTTCACTTTATTCGTACAAAGGCTTTTGTTGGAAAACTTTTGTAGCCCTGCAACAAAAGGGAGGTCTAAGTGACCCCAAGATACCAAGTTCGAGCATCATTCAAAAAAGTATTTAAATTACTTACTTCAACGTCACGTGGTCAAACTAATCGAGATATTGCAGAACCACCGATAACGAGTGACCTGACTAACCCGCTCATAGTGCAAGTGAGTATGCTCCGCAGCGAGGAGATCACCACCCCAAAGTCAGCCGATGCGCGTTAGGTCAGTAAAAACTGCCGAACAACCAACACCCTGCAATCGTTGTATTCATATATATATATATATATATATATATACGCATTATAATAATGGAACCCCCAATTTCTAAGTTGCAGTTCCAATAAGACCGGGGCATACCCTCTCAAAGCACGGAGTGGAGGTTTCTTGCCCGCATAGAGCAGAAAATGGTCACTGTGCGATAGCAATGGGAGCTGCACACCGAATTGCAGGCGGCGGCGGCCCGAGAAGAGAGCCGGCCGGTGCAGGACGGGCGAGAGCCGCTAGCGCGCTCCAGCGATCAAGCGTTGCGCACTTGGACGCGCTTTCTTGCGCCCGAGCGCGGGTTCGCTGCTGCAGGCGTCGCGAGCCGAGCACGGCGGGGAACGCAACACCGCAGGGAGGGAGCCTTTGCGAAGATTGAGGGCTCCGGGAAAACAACGAAAGAAAAGGACGACCCTCTTCGCTGGCCTGCAGGCGCCCGCCGCCGCCGCACGGTCACGGCACGTCGGTCAGGGCCGCCCGCACTGCATTGTGCAGTGCGCCGTGACCGTGGTCGTGCCCAGGTATACTCGGCGAATACGGTCAGCCGTCTATATCCATACAGTGTCGGAGAAGAGCGACCGAGAGAAAAATATCTAGAGATACGCGGGGATAAAAAGAGCTACGGCAGTTCCGGTCCAATAGTGTCTGCTTTCGGACCTCTACTTTTTTTTTTTATTTAGGTTTTTGTTTGTTTGTTTTTTAGGCTTTTGAGAACGAGTTTGGAGAACGAAAGCGGAGTAGACTCTTGTGTGCGGATTTGGTTGTTGGGCGGCATTAGAAAAAGCGTCTCGTCAGGAAAGCTTCGCATTTCACCGATAAAAACACGGTCGTCAAGCGCTGTCACTACACCCTCGAGTGAAAACTCCATTCTGTCCTTCATAGTCCAATTATTGCATCTAAAAGAGCATACCACCGTCAGCTCTATAGTTACATTGTTTAGGTAATCCTCATAACAATAAAAAGACCTGCCGGCTTTTTTTTTTTTTTTTAATGGTTTAGGCGGGTATTTTTGTCACGTCTTCAAAGCCGCATCTCTCCGCAGTTGAAGAGTGCGTGGTAGATATCGTTGAGGCGTCAGACGCGATAAGCAGTGAGAAAAGTCGGCGATTTAACTAAGGTCAAGTTTCGCTTATGCGACTTCGAGGCTTAAACGTTGTACAGAGACTCAGACGCGGCATCGTGCAGTAAGCAGAGCCGTGTCGCCCTCCTCAACACTGGTTATGCCCGAGTCCCAATGGAGCGACACCGAAACAAACGACAGTGACGAGCCTGAAGCATACGCGTGTGGTCGTTCCGTGCTCGTGAAGTAAGCACGAGCGATTGCGAGCCTGCCAAAGATACCCTCGCGTGCATGATCCTCGTGTTTGAACATATTAGCGGCGAGATGTTTTGGTGGCGCCCTCCTGTGGTTCCCCCTTGTGACGTCATTAAACAACAAGTTCGATAGTGTTTGTTATTAGTATGGTGGAAGCTTGAAATTATTGCGCTCTCAAAGGAACACTGTCAACACCGTCAAAATTAAAGTTCTTTCATTCCTCTTATTTCCGTGGATGATAAATCCCATTTCCGACGTCACAGTCAGCGTTCGGCCAATCGTGGAAGGCCGACCACAGCGACGCTTTCGGTCGCGCACGGGGCTAATAGCTTAAAGGGACTCTGACACGCCAAAAAAAGAAAAAAACATTTTTTTTTTTCATGTTAGGCGTTGAAATGGCATATCAGGACATTACAAAAAAAAAATGTTTCACTATTCGCGACTCCAGCAAAACGAACGCTGCCTTGCGGGAAAACAGTGAACTGGCCGGAACAGGTCCTTTCGCAATTTCTGCTCGTCTCTTCTGGCTTCCGTGTTTACATGTTGTCGGTGGTTCGCGCGACAGAACTGTTCTACCGGTGACTGTGCCTTAAAGGGATACTGAACCGAAATTTGGATTTCGCAAAATAAGGCCGCAGAAGCGTTGAACGGGACGCTACGAACTCCAAAACATCACTCATACATCGATATCTCAAACGGATGGCCGTACATTTGGAAAAGAAGGGCGCGATGAAGCGAGGTCTCTGACGCCACTGTCCTCCGGGTGAATTTGAGAATGAGGGGAATCGGCCTCGCTTCTCTCCTCCTCGCTTCGGTTCACCAACTCGACGAGACGTAGCGAGGAGCAGAGGGAATAGGTAGGAATCGTGACGTGCCTTGTCTCGTCGGCCTCGTCGGCCGTGTTCAATCGCAAACTTCTTTTCCAAAAATACGGCGATCCGTTGGAGATATCGCTGTAGGAGTGATGTTTTTGGGTTTTGCAGCGTCCCGCCTATCTATCCAGCCCTGTTTTGTGAGCTCGAAATTTCAGTTCAGTATCCCTTTAACCGTAGTATCGCCTTGTGACCCAGGTTGCTCGTCACGCGACCAATGTAACCGCATGAGCCAGACATTCTGCGTTTATCAACATTCATCAGCACCGTGGAAGGACAGAGGGCAGTCCTTTCCTCGTTTCCTCGAAGAAAGTCAAGCCTCTGGAAGTTCGCTTACCCCAACACATCGCCGCAGGTTCGAAACGTGGAGGATAAAACGCGGGGGAACCAATTTTGAGTCCAATGCTTACTTGCTGGTGTCCCAGCGTTGTGCGTTGAGCTGGCACATGGCACAGCACGACCTGGATTCGACCGCCATATTGCCCGATAGTGGCGTCCCCTATAGGTTGCTGGAGTCGCGAATAGAGTTGCGTAGTTTTTTTTTTTTTTTTTTTATAAAAAATATGAAAGCTGTTTACAACTCCCTGTAACGCCGAATTGGAGCGCAGCTCTTGAGGAGGAGGGAAGGGTACTCAGGGGAGGGTATAACCCTCCTCCTCCTCCCCTCATTCTTCAATGTCCTCGGGGGGGGGGGGGGGGGGGGGGTCACCGTGACCCCGGGGGGGAGGGGTCGCGCGGTGCATTATGTGAAATGTCCCATAATGCACCGCGCGAGCCCGCCCCCCAGGGTCACGTGACCCCCCCCCCCCCCCCCCCCCCGAGGTCACGTGGCCCCGGGGGGGGGGGGGGGGGGCTCGCGCGGTGCATTATGGAACATTTCCCATAATGCACCGCGCGGTTACGCCGACGCCGCTCAAGCCGGAAACGGGCGCCTAAAGGTACGTTTATACTCCAACGTAACGTCGACGGGCGCGGCGTAGCGCAGCGCGCACAGATACTGATTGGTCGCAGATATCGAGTTCCTGGTTGCCGGCCAATGAAAGGCGCGCGTTGTGCGCTACGCCGCGTTCACTGCGCTCAACGTCGAAGTATAAACAGCCCTTAAGAGCTGCGCTCTGAAATAGAAATACGAGGCCCAATTCAAAGTTCCCGCCACTGCACTGTGACGTAACAGTGCACTGTTACGAACCAGCGCACGCCGTAGAGCACGTGCGCGCGCCACAGGGCACGTGCACACTCCACATCGCGAGCTGATTGGCCGATTTTTTAAAGGAGCTTATGAAAAGGATCTTTAGAACGCGTCTGACAGGGGTAATTCTACAAAGGTACTCGGACATTAGGTGAAAATCGCCCACCAGAGCATTAGATGAGACTGTGGCTGCGTTTAAAAACGGATGCGACCGCGGAGGGCATTGAATCGAGATATGACTATTTTTATTGGAAGGGTAGAAGAGGAAGTAACTGCAGACAGGACGCCTGTGATTGGGCCCTATACTCGATTCGATGCGCTGCGGCAGCATTCGTGTAAACCCAGCCACAGAAGAAGCCGCTTATCTGACTCAATGATTGAGAATGCGTGTTTCGCACGAGCGTAAACGGCCCCGAAATCGCCCTTCCTTCGCGATTCGGACGAGGCCAGCGCCGACACTCGTACGTGTCCCTCCGTCCTCAGTATGTCGCGATGGTCAGCGCGCACCACAGCAACACCGAAAAATCGAAAGCGTAACTCTTCCGTCCAGAGACGGCGCTCGACGTTGTATACCGCACTGGCTAAATTGTTCATCTAGACGCCAGACGCCGCCGCCCCCCCCCCCCCCCCCCCCCCCCATGGGGCCGACGAACTTCCGGCTGTATAAACATACGCACGACACAACTACAATTTGTGCGACTCGCCAGACGGCCGACCGCATCGTAAATAAAACCGCGAGCCGGAAGTTGTAAACACCGGCCACCGGCGTGGAGTATATCCGCCCCCGCATCACTGTCGCTTTCCGCTCGATCGCGCGTGTAGAGTGCACTGTCACCGTGCGCACAACGTCGCCAGCGACGACGCACGTGCAGAAGGACCGCGGTCGGTTAGCGGCCGATTCCGTTCGCCCCGAAGATTGACAGCGCGGCGGGAACTATAGGCGCTCGTTGAACCAGTGTCTGTCTGTAGTCACGCGGTCAAGCTCCCGCTCCATATACACGCGCGCGCAGAGACCAGGGTCTGGAGATGAAAGACTGGTCCTGCGAGTGCCTATATAGCTCCCGCCCCACTGTCAGCTTAGGAATCGAACGAAGTTTCAAGGGATTCCGCACAGGCAACAGCTGCACAAACGGTCGGCCGACGGGAATTGATGTGCCGCGCCCGTTCCGCCGCCACGTTTACACACATCAACCGGACGAATGACGCAAAACGACTTGTACGGAAACAGTGCTCGAGAGTTTTCTGGGTCAGTCGACTCGGCGTTCCTGACCCGAATAGACACAGGACGTTGCAGCGACGTGCATTCGCACGATCCCTGACACCGGATTGGTCAAACGAGTCCGCGTTTGTCCTACTCGTTTTCACCTCAAGAAAAAAAAAAAAAAAATTTGCGCATTGTTAATGCTTTTGGCGTTTGAAACGTGTACGTCTTGATTAGATAACTTATAGATAATCTAAAATGCACCTGCATATCTGAATTCTCTACATAAAAGGGTGAAATTAGTAACGCTCCGCGAAGAGCCGAACTTCTTTTTACTGCGCTTCTTGAGATGTGGGCACTGCGCGTGCGCAGAAGCCAGAATCGCGCGGAGTAAAGCGTCTGCGAGTGCGCCGACAGCAGCGAAACCTCAGCGGCGTGATGTCGGAGCCGCGTGCTATAGAGTCTGGACAGAGCGATATATAATAAGTAGACGGCCTCACGCCGTGCGGAGATCCACACGAAAATATATTTCGATCCCCAAAACACAGCGGACGAGAAGAGGCCTACCGAGGCACTCGAAGTGAGGGTGTCTTCGCCCCGCCTCGCTTCCCGCCCAGGGGCCCAATCATCGCGTGACGTTATTTCATCGTAAGAGGTAAGAGATACGCATGAAATTACGATAATTAGACGTGACTGCACCTGTGACACGGACGAATGCCCGACCCGAGGGCACGATGAACAGCCCGACCGGTCCGCAGCGGACGGAATTTGGAAGACGACAGCCGGCAGGCAGAGGCTCCATCCAACACCGACCGAGATACGCTCGGATGCCTCGAAGAGGCACTGGTGACGACGCATCCGTCTAGCAACAACAGAAACTACACAAAAAAAAAAAACAAATATAGAAGAAAAAATATATATACACGTGCACGTATATATTTTTTTTATCCTTAGTCGCATGGGCGCTGCCATCTCTTAGAATCACGTGACGTGGCCGCCATTACGTCGCGTCAGCCGACACTCTTCAACTCGTCGCTCAGCTCAGAGCCCTCTGGCTCAGCTCTCCTCACAGCGCCTTGGTGGATACGTTGTATTCGTGTTTTTCGTTGCGTTTCACCGCGCTTTCTTGCCTTACTCCGTAAAGAGTAAAGCCCGGTTCAAGTTGCGTTTGACTTATGCGTGCGGCTGCGAGACACCAGGACATCTGCCTAACTGCAAGATTTCCTTGAATTGGATTCATCATGAGGTGCCTGCAGTCAAACGCACTAAACGCAAGTTTGAACCGGCCTTTACACTGAAGGCCCCTAGCACATTCGCGTTTGACAGCGTTTGACTACTGCGTTTCACGAAAGCGAGTCATCGACTTCTGTCAGCGTTAAATAGCACGCGACATGAGCACGGATCCTGGTTTCTCGCACGCAACGCAGTCAAACGCACTCAAACGCTTAAGTAGTGCGTAGGGGCAGTGCGTTTGACTTTTGATGCGTTGCGGCAGAGCACGCTGCTGCTTATATCGGGCCAAGATGATCAAATTCCACGCTTCATGAAAGCACAGATGTGCCGGTGACTTTTCGGTTCTCGACGCAACGCAGTCAAACGCACTCAAACGCAAGTGTTTGAACTCAGCATTACATCATGTTTTGTAGCACGATTTGACTAGTTTCACCGAGGAGTCAGCGTTAGCACTGAGTCACGTTCATTAAGTAGATGACTTATAGAGCACGAGGGTTCAAAGATGAATTACTTATGGCAACTCAGGTTTTGTTTACTAATAGTGGCGAACATTGGGAATAAGAAGCGCGTATACTTCTGATCGCGCATTTAGGATCGCAAGGTGACAAGAATAGTAGCGGGAAACTATGCGTGTTTCCGGAAAGCATAGTCCTTTGTATTCAGAGTAGATCGAAAACAGTTGATGCTGATTATGTGTTAGCTTGCATTTTATCTGTTGCTAGGAATAATAACACGTACATCGGGCCATTTGTTTGTTCACAGTGTACATCTGTTTGACGTTTTGAATCGTTTTTCCGACATCAACATTCGCTCCATCGGTTTATTTATTATTTTAAGAAATAGTATACCGTGCTATAGGTTGTTAAGAATGGAACCTTCGGCAACCTTCTTCCGAGTTTCAACGCTGCGGAAACGACTCCCGAAACGAGTCCCGACGTGTTCAGGACTGACGCCCACCTGTCGAAGGCTGCCCAAAACGTGTCTCAACGCGTCCGTGACGTCAACGGGACGTGTGTGTGTGTGCGTGTGGGTTCGTGCGCTCCGGAAGGGGAGAGAGGCCTGGCCTAACTGCGGAGAACCTTGGCTATGACTCATTTCTGACTACGACGCGGCGGACCCAGCTGCAAAGCACGTGGCGGTCGCACCTGCTGCCCTGGCGGAGAGAGAGGGAGAAAACGGACCCCTATATAAGGCGGGGCGTGAGGGCTCCATTTGTTCTCTTGGATTTGACGACTGTATCGCTACCATGTAATTAAACCGTTCGTTACGTTACCAATTCTCCCACCTCCACTGGACCCCTGGGTTCTTCACTTCGGGGAATGGTCGTCGTCACGAGCCAGGAAGCTCCCGGACGTGCGGCCTAAGCCCCGCCTCGAACAAGGTCCAATGTCGAGAGTCTTCATAGTGATTTCACGATTTTCTTAAGATAACCAGTTTAGTTCAGTTCATTTCTTTTAACACAAGGGTTGGGACTTCACGGGTAAGAAAAGGTCATAGGCAGCTGAAGAGTAGAGAGTTTTAAAGTAGCGTACGCAAAATCCTTGCGTAGGGCGTAGGCAAAGAAATGGCGTCGTCTACTAGCGTCAATCGTAACGCGGATTGGGTTCGGCGCAAAGGCATGTATAAACATTTATATATATATATATATATATATATATATATATATATATATATATATATATATATATATTTTTTTTTTTTTTTTTTTTTTTTGGGGGGGGGGGGGGTACGAAAAGATTTTGCGTGCGCTGTTCTAAAGCTCGCTAGTGCCTGGGGTCCGCAATATTTTACGGCGAAAAAAAAAGCCGTCTGCATAAAAATCACCGAGTACAGCATTGTCGGTGGCGAATAGAGACTTCCTTTTAGTGGAAAGCGACGCCGGAGCCTACAAAGCGGATCTGTTTACACAAGACCATGAAGTGGCGCCTAACGTTAAACTGCAGCCA
The DNA here is from genome assembly GCA_013358835.2 of Ixodes persulcatus. Lineage (NCBI taxonomy): Eukaryota > Metazoa > Arthropoda > Arachnida > Ixodida > Ixodidae > Ixodes > Ixodes persulcatus. Next base: position 104,416 of record JABSTQ010008978.1, read on the forward strand.
AACTTGCCGCGGTACTTCTCCGGTGCCCTTTACTTTTATATGTTCAATTTCACGGAAGACAAATGTCATACTTAATTTCGCGGGCCGGTGACCTATTTCAGTACCCCGAAAGCAAATGTCCATATAAAAATAGTTTATTTCAGCCAATATATTGAGATGCTTCCAAGAAGTACTTTAGCAGGGTTGGTCATTAAAGAAATTTCTCACTCGGTCTATGTCGGATTGGCAAAATATGACTAGAGTACTTATATATGATCATGCTGAAACAATCTGATTCTGTGTCATTATATGAGACATGTTTAGTCTTTTCCGCTTGGTCCTGGAATCGAACAAAGGACTTCTCCATTTCCAGCGGTGATTTCTGTCTGTCCTTTGTCCCTCTCCAATGATTATTAGCGCTATAATTGTCCACCCTGCTTGTGTCATCGGGTACGGCCGGTAGACGATGGTAATATATGTCCTATAAATCAGTTCAATCGTTTCACCGCTGACCATAGTCAGATGTATCGAAGGTGTTCGTAAAACATCCCGCAATTTAAGCTCGAAACCACTTCGCAATCCTCCAAGTGGCTCAGTACCAGTGTTTCATTGATTATGTGCTACAAGGGACACATTTGTATTAAAAAATTAACCAGAAACTACATAAAACAGCAACACAGCCGCGTACACGTTGAAAACGAAATCAACCAAATTGAAGCGTCTTAATGGCGGCGAGTGCGTCAGTGCCCTCTATCCGCCGGTCAGGCAAATGCTAAGTCTCGATTGTTTCCTTTCGTTACAGGAGTATACTGTTGGCGTGGTTCAACTTTCAAAGGGTTAACTTTAACAAAGTTCCCTTAATTTTTCATTGCCGATGGTTTGAGCACACTTCAAAGTAGAGCCGCCAACTAGCTACTTTCACCAGATCACCGAAGCGTCGAGCTGCTGACGCCGGTGATGACAAACTTGTGCCAGAACTCTCCTCCAACTCTCACATGATTGGTTACCGCAGCACCGTTTTGTCTTCGAATAACCTCGTGTGACCAAGATAACGTGAGGCGAACAAAATGAAAAGTAACGCACAGTGAAGACGGTAAGCAGGAATACAACATCGGCATTGGCAGTGCCAAAGCCAGCCTTTTAAATGCTTGAGATAAATTATAATCATATCGACGCTTTCATATTCCGGAATGTCGCATCGCACTCTAGCTCTACGTGGCATTGCTTTTACCTATTAAAATATAGAAAACAAATCTTAGTCTATATAGGCGTATCGCAGTCCGCTGTTTCTAGAATCACACGTTCATTGTACGAGAAAATACGTGGTTCACGCGTGTCATTCGTTCCCAACAATAGAGTTTTAGCACTGCGTACAGTAACAAACGCAAGCGCTGTGCGTTTGCGTTGTGTGCTCCAAGCTGCGCATACGCGCCGTCGCCATGCGCCGATCCAAAGGCGCAGTTTGGGCAGTGCGGAACACACAACACTAACGCAAACGCACGGTGCTTCCGTTTGCTCGTGCACGCAACACTGTAAGGGTGCATACACACTGTGTCGTTTTCATCACCAACTGCGCGTGAATTTGTATTGCATCTTTAAGTAACCGCTTTGCGGATGCGGTTCAGTCACCATTGAATGTGGATAACTCCCTAATACAGCACACCCGTTCCAGTAAGAAACCAAAATGAGAAAAGAAAGAAAAGAGAAACACCCCTCTACACAAGTCATCGCGGAGGCATGCACACGCTATATTTCGAGCCCAAAGGAGGGCACGCACTCCTGCGCTTGGATCCTCTCTCCTTCCTGCGGGTGGCGACCTAACCTCCGAAAAGAGCAAGGGCGCGGAAAAGAAGCGCAGACAAAACAAAACCAGACCGATTCCGCCAAAGAAACATAATGGTTTGCGAACGACCAAGCGCGCGGCGGGCGGAAACGGAACTGCGTTTAAGAAGCGGAAGAAATTAAACCACCCGTTGTGCATAATGTATATAACGGCCCAACGATTTTTGAGGAAATTAACCTGGAAAATTGAGCCCGACAAACGCCCCCACGCATGAGCTTTCATCCATGCATGCTGCGCAGTGCAAGAAAAAAAAAAAAAATACGTACAAAGCCGGAAATTCCTCGACGGTTAGAAAGTATCATGGTTCCTTCGCCGCTGGCTCGACGGGGTGAGAACTACCAACAACGGCAGTGGTCTGGAGTTAAACCCGACGCACCGAAAGGACGAGAACGGCGTCTCTTTCGAACGTATATTGAGCGGGAAGAATAAGCCCACTAGTTTAGCGGATGACGGTAACCGTGTTTCGTGACTCTCTTTCGTATACGTTACGCTCATCTAGTCGAAACTATAGCCTCATAACGCATTAAAAAGTTTTAGTAGAACGTTTCTACGCTCCGATAACGATACCCGATAAAAATACGAAGCATGCGCAAAGACGATGGCAGAGTATATACGGAGTTTTCGTAGACCGCGTTTCCACCTCCGCTAAGCCCTCCGCAACGAAACAGCCGCTACTGCGCCGGCGCGCCGATGGCTTTGACTATAGAGTTCCGGCAAGCGTAGCTGGTTGCGGAGAGCGTTGCGGGACAGCGGAAACGATCTACGAAAACTCCCTTATATATCGACTAGTAGACAACGGCGTTATCTAAACGATCTATCGGAACTCCCGAGCCTTCGATGAAACGAGGGAATTGTGTCATTGAACAATGCCCCAAACTCCACGTACACTCGAGGGAACCACGCCCAGAATATAGAGCAAGCAAAGTCAACACGATCCCTATCCTCTCCCCAATATCCCGAAACGATAGGGAGTTTCAGCAGACCGTTTCAACACCTCCGATAACGATACTCCTCCGACGCCTTCGCGGATGCATCGTTTCGTCATCGGGTGTCGTTACCGGAGGTATCCGAACGATCCACTAACATGTCGGGAAGTATACGTCTGCCCCAAAACGCCCAATAAACCCCATGCACGCGCAATGATGATGATGACGATCGCAAAAAAGATCCCAGCACACTCCGGACACAGGGAGGAGAGAGAGAGCGTGAAGCTCACCGCAGGGCAGGACCCGGTGCTTGCCGTAGCAGCGGTGCGACGACGACGACGACGTGGCGCCGGCGATCTTCTTGATTCGCCGGGACACGCGGAAGGAGCGTCGGGCGAAGGCTAGCGTGAGCATGGGCATGCTCACGGGCTGCCGACGCACGCCCTTCGGGGCCTTGGAGCCCGGCTCCGAGCTCGGCTTGCCCGAGGGCAGCCATTCGGAGAGCGACGGGAACTTCAGCCTGGACGCGGGTAGTGGCCACGCGAGGGGGCACAAATCCACCGACGATGTGTCACAGGCGATAGCCAATGGCGACGACGCTGGACAGGCGGATGGGCTTGTGTCACGAGTTTAGTACATAAACGGAAGATCGGAAGAAAAAAAACCTGGCACTTCCAAAAAAAAAAAAATCCAGGTAAGGTTTTGAGGGAGATCACAGCGTTATTAAGAAGGTTCCTTGGATTACACTTCCGTAATTAATATTCGATAGAGAGAAGAAAAAACAAAGCTTCTTGAAACTAAGCAAAACATGAACGAAGACTAAGCACGAACACGAGTGTGGCGACCACGTTTCTTTCGAGCGGATCTAAATCCCGACAGCGCGCATGCTCCAACAGGTGCGCGATGCTCTCATACGTCCGAGTTGGTTCGTACGCTAACTGCTGCGCTCGAAGTAAAAAAAAAAAATAAATAATAAGAACGAGGAAAGACGCATGTACAATTGAAACTGGAGATCGGACAGACTGTTTCCAAGGGACCGAGTCTGAGTCACTGGACGCCCGACGAAGGTCAGAGTGCAGACAACGTTGAATCGTCGGCGAGCGTGGTTGAATTGACCGAAGAAAAAAATCGTCCGAAGAGATGCGCGTTTCGCAATCCGCACGAGTTCGCGTAAAGTATTCACTTATAATCCGGCGTCACTTTGCGAAGTCCAGAAGATGAGATGCCACCCGATCCTTGTTGTTTTTCTTCGGACGGCCGCCACCTTGAGTCGCAAAACTCGAGCACACCATATCACACACGCGATGCTTGGTCGAATCAAACTCGCAGCAGAAGGGATCCCATGCAAAGTCCTTCGAACAAAGATGTAACAAAAAGAAGATCGAGTAGCGAACACGAGGTGCACAGTGAGCGGACGACCGACGAGGTCTTCCAGTACTCCAGCGCAATCAGCCCAATCAATCCGCTAATGAGTCAGCCATGGCGGCGCAGGTAATGAACGCCGGCATCCATCCGGATATCTGGATCGCTCCGAGGCATCCCAACCACGCGCACCCAACGCAGACCATTGCCTGTCCTACACTAGGCCGGCCGGCCCCCTTATACCTGGGGGAGAGGGGGCCAGGTCACGTGGTACGGAGAGAGAGAGAGAAGGACAAGAGAGGCGAATGATCCCTTGTTCCATTCGTGAGCTACGTCGCACTCGTCGACGCAAGTCCGTAAAGAAACACACAAAAAGAAGGAAATCGTTGAACACCTGTCGGGCGGCCGGAGGGGAGACGAATAAAGGACGCAACCACCGTGCACACCGCTGCAGAATTTTAATTCGTCGCGATCGAATTTTATTTTAATAATATGGCTGCTCCTTTTTCTCTTTCTTTTTTCTAACCAATCGAGGAGGTGCGCAACTTCATAAAGGTAGACGTTTTTTTTTTGTTTTTTTTTTAGGCCATCATCCGGTTGTGGGAACGCCGTAAGTGCAGCGAAGGATTGTAACAATCAATTCGAATTAGACGCTTTACATTTCGCTTTATATCCATCCGGACTAGCGCGGCTAAAACCTACCCGTCGATTAAAAAAAAAAAAAAAAAAAAAAACACGGAGGGACGCATACATTTTGCGGCACTGTTAGCACTAACAAGCCATCGCTGGTTTTCTCCGTATTTATATCGGTATTGACGGGCTGTTATCAAAACTATTATAGCGGTAAAAAGTGCTTAGTGTCGGTATACTATACCTAAAAGGGTAAGTCTTGATGCCCGCCAGTCCTCTCAAAGTAAACTTCAAAAATCCCAGAAGTCGCGCTCGTGCTAGCAGTGCCACGTGGTTTACTACATCGCTCAGAAAGCTTCTACATCTGTCCACTAGAGAGTTTTAGTAGATCGTTCCGATACCTCCGATACCCCCGATAACGATACTATATATGTAAGCGCAAAGGCAGAGGCAGAGTATCGGGTATCATTATCGGAGTCATCGGAACGATCTACTAAAACTCTCTATTATAAGCGCGCCGGGGAAGCGGCATTAGTGGCCGCTCCCATGTGCGAGCTTCCCTTCATACATTATACACTAAAGCACCTTTCTAACAGCATCAACAAAACAATTCTAGCGGGAACATATCTCCGCCACCTGGGAAGAAGCGCCCAAAACCGAAAACGTATGACGGGGCGTATTTCGCTACCACGATCGATTAATTTCCACGAAAGGAAGGTTTACAGGCCCCTATGCGCTCTCCCCACCACTGTCCTAAAAAAACAAAACCGACCAAAAAAAAGGTTACTGGCGTAACGCTAGGCGTGCGATCAGCTCTTGCTGTGACGTGAGCGCCCGAGGCTCGTTTCACTTGAAACAACACGAGCGGGGAACGCGGCAGGTGCCCTCCGCCTTGGTGCGTGTACGCGCGAGCAGTCTCAAGTGCTGCTCCGTCCGACATCTGGCTTAGAGGGCATGTTTTAACGTTGAATTCGTCCTAAGCTTTATATTAATCTACCACGCATGAGAGGATCCCTCTCTCAAAAAACAAGTAAGTCTAATAAAAAAAAAAGAGTTTGCTTTTCTTTTGTTTTATTAATTTGTGCGGTCGCGGCGCGGGGCTAGAAAAGAAGGACGTCAGGGACCTCGCCAAGATCGATGCCATTCGGGTAAAACTCTAGCGTCCAACGTTCAGAATTTCGGCAGAACCGAATAGCACTCAGCGTGGTTTGCTCTAAACGCAGTCTACATGGCAAAAATACTTCTTTTTTTTTTCTGGAAGAAGGCGGGGGGGGGGGGGGGGGGGGGGTGTGCCTTGTGCGTAGGAAAGCTCCAGTGTGCGTAGTACTTGTTTTTTAAGCGTCTCGAGTTAAACAGTCTCCCGCAATAACAAACGAACTACTACTTGTTATACAAACTCTAGGGTATATTTTCCCTGAATATAGTGATTTTTCGAATACAGGTGCTTGGTACGGAAAATGTCTGCTGATCTAAATTTTCTTCGTTCGTCGGTTTGCGTTTGCCAGGCAGTGACCCCAAATAAGGACAACAGAGACGAGACACGAACAAGGAGGCTTCCCCGCGTTCATCCAACTTTCGGGAGGCCACCAGGGAGGAAGGAGGAAGTGCGAAGGTTAGCAGGAAAGAGATTTAAAAAAAAATAATAATAATCGTAGCAAGAAAGGCAAACATGGAAAGGGAACGACGAGGCACTGGCAGCCGCGTTTCCTTCACCTTGTCGAGTCCTCTGCGAACGGACCTTCGACCGCAAAGAGGGCTTCTTTTAACCTTCACCTCGCTCCCCGTCGTTGTGAGCACCGTCACGTGCCTGGACCCGATATATGGAAATGAAAGCACAGACAGAATAATGGGACCGACGGAGCTTCTACAATTGGCCTATTTCGAGTAGCGTAGACTTCTAGTCGCGCTAGCAGCTTTTGCTTCGCTTCATGAAACAAGGTACAGGTCACATTCGGGGACATTCGGTCGTTCTGTGCACACTTGTACCACACGCAATCACCGCTTTTTTTAATTTTTTATTAATTCTACACTAATTTGATTTGCTACTTAGTCACTGCTGAAATAACTTGATTACTTTCGTCTTCCTTTTCCCATAGAATGAGATTAGCAATCGCTATTTTTACCATCGGGGTGGAGCGAAAGCTGCGAGCGCTTCCGTGAGTAAGCTTAATTGGTAAACAAAGAGACGAGCGGCGACCATGCCCATTTCAGGCCTATGCGGAGAGCAAGTCGTCTGCTTCTAGCACAGAAGTTGCGGTGACATCAGAACGACGCCGAGCTCTGATTGGCTTTGATTGCAAAGATAGTAGGTAGACCTTAGTGCTAGACACCTTAAGGTCCACCCACTATTTTTTTTTTTTTTGGCGTTCTGACATCATCGCAACCCCTGTGCAAGGAGCAGACCAACTTGCGCTCCGCATACCGCATCGATCATCGAGCCGACCCGTGCAGCGTGATCGAAGCAGGAGAGACCAGAACTGAGACCGCCTCATTCGCTTGTGATAATATCAGAGAAAGGTCACGGGCACGACCAGCACGACGGAACCCCAAACTACGCTCGCTCACTTTCCGCTCGATGGATCGAGAAAAATAGCCTCGGAAAGGAATCCGTTTTGAGTAACCGATTACTAGTAAATCATTGCCTATTTTACAAGTTGTCTTAACTGCCATGTTACATTTTTCGTGGCAGTAAGCCTGCCTCCGCGCCAAAGCAACGAAAGGCATCTGGCACGCCCCAGCGGAGGACTGAGGATTAATTGGGACCACCATGGCAATCTTTTGACATGCAAATGGAATCGCGGTCACACAGCGCCTTCTCCGCAATAACCACCGTCTGATTGAGGGCACCTGGGCGGCTGGGCCGGGATCCGAAGCCGCCAACTGAGAATCTGTCGGCACACACCTAATGATAAAAATACATAGTTTTTGTTGTTGTTTTCTACAACAACCACAATAAAGTTGGCGATGTGGGAAAAAAACAGTAGTGAAATACAGTTTTTATATCAAATATGTTTTATTATGTTCTTGAGAAGTACGAGGGGCGTTCATGAAGTTCGTATTATTGTCACGAAGGAATGGAGATTCAGCAATCAAACTCGAGTAGGAGTTGAGACTTTGTCTACATGTTCGCCACCAAAAGTTACCCACTTTTTCCAGCGATGGACCACATGCCGAAGGCCATTGTTATAGAACTCCTCGTTTGAGTGTTTAGGAATCGCTCCACTTCAGCAATCATTTGGTCGCCGTCCTTGAAATGCTTTCTTCTTATATGGCCGGACTGGAAGCGTCTGCGCCATTTAACCAAAGTGTCATAAACTGGGGCGTTGTCCCCGAACAACGCTCCCAGAATGGAATGAATATCCTTGGCATTGCTTCCCTTCAAATTAAAAAAAAAAAAAAAAAAAAAACGGATCACTGCATGTGCTTGGCACCGACGGGCGGTGCCATTTTTGTTTCGACTCCCTAGCGGCGTTCCGAGCTACTATAACATGCGATGTTTATATTGTGCGGAAACTAGAAAGACGCGCGCTCATATTGATGCGTGTTTTGTTCCGTTTTTTTTTTTTTTTTTAATTTGTTGTGCCGATAATACGAACTTTATGAATACCCCTCGTATGCAGACAAAGTAACGGGAGAAAGACATTTCTAACGTCACAAAGTCTTCAATTTGTTTTTTTGTTTTTTCACGAAGGTATTTAATAACGGTAATCCTTTACATTCAAGGCCGAAGAACTTTCACGCGCAATTGAATAGGATCACACGAATAATTCGTAATTATTATATTTTCCACGAAACTCACAAGAATGTAACTATACCCAGGATGCGAAATAAACATGGCGTAGCGGGACGAGAAGCCAAACCAAACAACACACGCTGATAAGGATACAGCGAAAACAGGGAGGAAAGCCCCACTCTAAAATTAACTTTCCGGACGCGCTATTACTGCGAAGCGACAGCGGGGCGACGGGGAACAACATCGATCCCGCTGGAGGTGATAAGGCCCTCGCACACGCCCGACAGCGATACGCCTTCATCCGCCGCCCCGTCCGTCGGCAGAAGCCCCTTCGATAAGGAGATCCACCGAGCCGCGTTGCAAACGGAAGCTTGCCGCGACCATGTTTGACGAGAAACTTTGCCGTATATTTTTTGCTTCTATGCCTCGTATACAGAGACGAGACTCGCCCGGAAGGTACACGCAGACGGTAGAGTGATAAGGCGTGCAAAGCTTCGAAGCCAAATATCTCTAAAATTGGAAGCAAGTTTGCTAGACATTTTCAGCGTCCATTGGCAGCGTGCAGACGCGTCCCCTTGACGTATCGCATACCGAGGACACGGTGACCCTAAAGGGCTTCCTTTTTTTTTTTTCGCTTCTATTTATCGGTTTTTACGTTCCTGTCAGTGACAGCTTATGATTGACGCGAGGCATGGCAAGTTCCAAGCATCTTATTATCGCTCAGCAACCACGACAATTCTGCGATCCCTAAAAAACAAGAACTGCAGGGTGTAGCCGGATGGAGACCCTACACACGTCACCGGATTGGTTGATACGTTGCTAAGCTAGGTGGCGCAAACTACCGTCCGATATAAGGGCGTACGTCCGTATGTCCGGCTAGATATCCGCGGTCCAAAGCATCATGCATGGTGCCATGGAGCGCGTCTCCGACTGGTGTGTTGAACGTTCTATGCTGCCCTTACATCCGAAGTGGTCCCGAAGTGCCAACAAATGACGTCACAGAGACCGAAGCGTCACGCTGTCGGATGTCGCGATCCTGGCGGCCGGACCGTATTAATACTGGCGAAAAGTACGAGAGAACGCGAGTGTCGCTGTCGTCGCCGCGTCTCAACTCCTGGCTGCGGAAGCTTCCGTGGACTGTCAAGCTGAAGAGCGACCTGCAGGAGAACAGGCGTCTGCCACATCCAACACAGGTGCTGTGCCGCCGCCAGGATCGCGACCGGCGACAGCATGACGCGTTTATGACGTCACGAGGCGGAAATCGAGAGACTGCTCTTCTGGACGCGGTAAACACACCAGTCGGGGGAGGCGCGTTCCAGACACCATAAGCAAGGGGGACAACCCTGACAACAGGCCGACTTAATGACTATATAAATCATACGACTCCGGATTCAGGTCGAGCGAGACGTGGTCCGTGCCGTGTCCTGTATAGGTCAGGAATGACCCGCTTCGGGCCTCCGCATTGACACAGCACGCAGCCTTGTCTTCCATCCAGCCACCGCGGCTACACTCGTTTTGCGATGGAGCGGAGGAGACGCTACGAGCCAGCCAATCGCAGCGCTGCGAACATATCACGTGACGATGTGGCCCGCGCGTCGCTGCGTCCCTCCCACAGGTCACGTGACACTCGAACGGTGTTGGATTGGCTTCGATGGCTCGCAGTGTCCTCATCCGTGCGTCGTAAGGTGAAACCGAGCACGCCGGAGTGACCAAGCAACCGGACGACGTATCGATACGGGTCATCTTAAGTATAGGGAGTGCAATTAGTACTCGCTCGCTTTCGAGGGAAAAGCGACAAGCCGTCAATACGACCGCGCGTTGTGCATTCCGTCCGAAACGCGACACAATCGGGGAAAACAATTTGCGACGCTGATCAGAGATTCATGGTCTCGCGGTAACGGGCGGGTGTGATAAGATACGGTATTAACGATATTAGTGCGACAAAAACCGCACCAATTATGTTACGTTCGCGTTCCCTGGAGGTGGCGATGTGACAAAATGTTACATTTTCGAATAAATGGGCAGACGCCGATACTGTTTTTTTTTTTTTTTTTTTTTTTTCCGAAGCACGTAGAATTTATAGCTTAACTATATAATCGAGAAAGAATAGCTAAAGTTTTGGTAAAGGCACTGCCTAAAGATTTGGTGTTGTAGAATTCGCTAATGTAGTGACATTATATTCTAGTAAAAGATCTACTTTATTAAAGTGAAGTTACATGGCCAAATTTCGAACATCGACGAAGACGCGATGTCGGCGTCTGTCCCGGCCGCTGGTCCCTATACTCTGTTTCATACTTAGCGTGCAACGCTGTCAAAGCTACTGGCGCGAGCGTGGGGCTTGATCACGTTGATCATTTGCACGCGTTCTCGCGCAAACAAAACCATAGATAAAGCCACGCGCTCGCGCTAGTAGCTTTGACAGCGTTGCACGCTAAGTATGAAACAGAGTATAGTCGTCTCAGAATTAATTGGGGGGCTAGTCGGTTGAACATCTAGACGGTGGTTTTAAAAAGCGCAAAGGACTAAGAAGAGAAGGAGGGGACAGGACAGAGCGAAAAAGCGCTCTGTCCTGTCCCCTCCTTCTCTTCTTAGTCCTTTGCGCTTTTTAAAACCACCGTCTATATAGTCGTCTCGCCTACTGCAGGCGGTGCAGGCTTGTGCGTGGTCTTCTCTGCATCCTCCTCTCCCGACACCTCTTCGCAGCGCATCGCTCCTTAGGCCGAAGGGAAAACGCGAGAATGCCGTCCGAGGGACATGTCGCTATGGCTGTCGGCCGCACAACCGCAGTATATTATAGAACTAGAAACATAAAGGCTAATGTTTTGGTATAACTAAAGAAAGGGGTCCGATAGGTGTCTCGATCGAGTCTTCTATCGAACACCAAACCGGCAGGGGGAGGGAAGATGGGGGGGGGGGGGGGGGGGGGGGGAATGCACAGCTGATACCACCAAGCTGTGCCCGAACGTTTACGCAGGAGGCAAGGGTACACACCTCCGCACGCCGGCCGATTCCGCATGCAGTTCCTTTTGTCGCGGGTGCGTTCTCCCCGTTTACTCTCTGATAGACTGCTGTAACAGGAATCAAAAGACACAGCGTTGACGCCAGGCCGGGCGTCGCCAATGACTTCCGTACACCGCCGTCAAACACTTTTTTTTTTTTTTTTTATCACGTTGCTCGCTTTTTTGCAGCTTTAAAGGTAAGCGCTTCAGTGGAGGTTCCCCGATTCTCCTTCTCAGCGGGAACTGGTTTCGATTATGGCTCGAGAACAGTGATTTCTGAAGGCAGATACTATTTCGACGTCCGCCGTCAAAATATCTATAAATAATTATTTCGACGTCCGTGACGTCACTTCAGTTAAACGTCAGAATGGAGGCTTTATTATTTCGACGTCCTCCTTCAATGCAGCAGCCGTCGCAGTGGTAGCCGTTTTGTGCTTTCGTTCAGTTTAGTTTCCGATGGTGTCGTCGGTGTCGTGTTGGCGTTTTGACGGGTAGTTTCGGTCCTAGTTGGCAGTGGAAATGTCTTATTCAGCGTGAGTGTGGGACTGGCTCCTTTCGGGCGAGACGCGCCCGGTGGCGATGTCCTTGAGCGTTCTGAGCTCGCATCTCGACACGCGTCTCATTTAAAATTTTGAATCTACCACAGAGGTGAGCTGGATATCTTTCTCCGTTGACTGAATATAAAAAAAATGTAAGTGCGCACACCACGTAACACTGAGAAATTTGGCACACTTCTTGTGCCTCCATAGCGTGCGAGCGCGTCTTCGTATGGTTGCAGTCTCGCTTTGCTTTTAGTTCCTACCCTGATTTTAACCGGGTTTCGTGAGCTCATTGTTTAGTTTAGATTTGTTTGGTTAGTGTATAACGAGCGGGTTAACTACGAAACGATCGAGACGTTAAATAAAGAGGTTTGAATGCAAACATTGCCTCCTTCATCTTTCTCGACCGGTGTCGCACGAACAAGGGTTCTGGCGCGAGATACACGCATTTTCCAGAGAACTGCAACGTTTATTACACAGCATTCAGCTCCTTCGTCTAATAAATCACGTGAAATAAATCGTGAAAAGCAGCGGTGCCGCATTCTATATTGTTTGGCACAACCAAGCAAACGTCACTTTCGGCATGATATTTTATGTACCTCGGGGAGCTCCTTTTTGCATTCCACGTCACTTAAAATGTCATAAAAACAACAGCCGACTACGTGACATTTTTTTTTTTTTTTTTCGGAAAAGGCGTGTCGAATCGCGACCCTGCCTGCAAGCAAGATGATATTTTTTTGACCGCTACCTTCGATCGCTCCCCAGTCCGGACTCCGAAGCTCCACGTTTGAGACGTCAAAATAACGACAAAAATATTTTGACGGGGTCTTTAAAATGTTTGAGATAATAGAGAGTTTTAGTAGATCGTTCCGATGACTCCGATAACGATACCCGATACTCTGCCTCCGCCTTTGCGCTTACATATATAGTATCGTTATCGGGGGTATCGGAGGTATCGGAACGATCTACTAAAACTCTCTATTTTCGTCTTCAGGAAGTGGCGTTACGTACGTCAAAATAATGTGCAAAATTATTTTCAGAGTGGACGTCGAAATAGTAACTGCCATTTCGGAATGCAAACAACACTCTTCACAGGTCAAAGTAGTGCTACAGCCGGTATAAGATTGTATCCTACTATAGTTTTATAGTATTGCGCATAGAAGCAAACAAGCGCTGTGCGTTTCCGTTAGAGTTGCGTGCTCCGCGCTGATCATGTACTATCACGATCAATATGACTGCGAACACCGCTCCGCGTGGCCCGCGGTACTATCAGTGCCCCCTGTCGACTGCTCTTTGAAGTACGCATGCACCTTGGTTTCGAGACATTTCGTCTCTAGCGATCGCGCACCACTCTGCACTTCCGGGTCGTCTGCTGCTAAAAACGGTCGGCGAAACCACGAAACTGTTCACCAATGACGAGCATTTTTCGCTAGCAATGTGCGCCAGCAAAAATAACTTGTATAAACATCTTTAGGTTCATCCTTTTGATTAGGAAGTTTTAGTAGAATATTCCCCTGACTCCGATAACAATACCCGATACTTCACCGACGACATTAAGCATGCATTATATTGTTATCGGAGGTTTCAAAACAATCAACTAAGCTTGGTAAAATCTTGGTCTGCTGGCCTAGTTGGTAATTGACATTCATATTAAAAATATCGCAAAAAAGACGGGACAAAAAAGACGAAGAAGCGCTTGTCCTGTGTGCTGCTTCGCCCTTTTTGTCCCGTCTTCTTTGCTGCTTTGCACTATATTTAAAATCAACTAAGACTGCCTATTATTTACTTCGCGTGAGTCTTGCGATAGCAAAGGACCACCAACTCGCACAGGCAAGAAGTTAGCGCGGTGCGAGCATGAGTGGTACCTTTCATCATAAAAAACAGCGCGAAAGAAACGACGATGACGTTAAGAAACAGACGGGACGTCCTCGTCGTTTTTTCGCGCTGTTTTCCATGATGAATTCCCACCAATTCACCCAAATATCCATTCTTGTAAATGATACCCTTCGCTCCTTAGCACTGTAAAAGCAACATGACACAGCATAAAGTTCAGTGTCGCTGCGGGTTATCGTGCGATAACTAGATCACTACTTTGCAGCTCGAACGCATTTGTCAGGGGAATAATCTACTAAAACTTTCTAATCAAAAGGATGACCCTAAAAATATTTATACAAATATTTTTGCGGGCGCACATTGCTAGCGAAAAATTCTCTTCGTCAGGTGAACAGTTTCGCGGTTTCGCCGACCGTTTTTTGCTAGCAGACGACCCGGAAGTGCAGAGTGGTGCGGCGATCGCAAGTAAATAACAAAAAACGCCGTTTTTTTTTTTTGTTCTTTTTAGGGGGTGTTTGGTGCTTTTTTACATGTTAGCGCAGATCCTCGTAAAAATCGTTAAACACCGTGTATTTTGTACCTCCATCTCTCATAGACGCTTTGCAGCAGCTGTGGATGGGCGCCCCCATAACCGACCTTCAGTATCTGTTTCCTCTTATTCCATTTACTTCGCTTCAACATGACCAGAGAAGGGCAGGGTGTTGCCATTTTAGATTCTACCGCGTCTTTCTCCCCAGCATTGGCCTTTGTGGAGGATCGTCAACGGCCGCTTCACTGGCACGGCATCTGGGTAAGGCAAGAAAAGGTCAACAATGGCGGTTGGAATCTGGCGCGTGTGTAAAGCGTTTCTACACGAGACGGTTTTTTCGGTGCAGATTTTAGGGGAGAGAGAGAGAGCTTACGTTCAGGTTCTTTTAGCCCTGCGACCAAGTTGGTGGCCAAGACGGCCAGTAAAAAGAAAAAGTAAAATAGGTGAATTAGATAGTTAATTAACCAAAAAAAAAAACCCATAATGGGCGCTACGGTGCGAGAAATGTCACCCTAGTACGCGGCTACAAGCCGAAAATAAGCGGACAAAGCGCACCTGTGATGACGATGGCCTCCGCCGGTTGCGACAGCGCCGCTCTTTGCCCGACTAGTTTCCCTTTGAAGCCGGACATTTCTCGCCCCGCAGCGCCCACTACGAATTTTTACGTCAAATTTCACGAGTGGAAAGTAACTGCATTCTGCCCCCCAAAAAATTAACATATAAAAATTGAACTATCTTTTTTTTAGCTAGCTAATTAACTTTTTGCAATTTTATTTTTTTCTAGCTGGCATGACCAACATCTAAGCGCCAGGGATTTAAAAAAAAAAAAAAACCTAGGGCAAGTTGGTTTTTTTTTTTCGTTTTTTTATGCTGGGTTGATTAAAAATTTGCACGAACCTGATCATGTTGACGAGATCAGGGAATACAAAATGTGTTGAGCGCAACTACCACCTCGCAGAAATTGACGTCACGTGACTTGAGGTCACATGACGTAGCCCCCGTAACGTCGATTTCCCGCTAAATTCAGCGTGGAAATAGACGTAACGCGACCATCATTTCCTGTTAAATTTAGCTGGGGAATTGACGCGACGGTCCCTCGAGACAACCTTCTCGTAAAATTCAGCTGACTAAGAAAAAAAAATCTCGTGTTAAAATAGTTTGTATGTAAGGACCCCGGCATCCACAGGCGAAATCAAAGGCCGGCCTCAATGTAACTGCATGCTAAGATGACCCAGGTTTCTCCCGCCTATCCAGGAAACAAATCCCCAGGTAAACGTCGATAGGCAGGACGCGTGATCGCATGCGATCACAAGCGGTGATCCGCTCTGACCGAGATGCGTGCGAGCACGCGCGACATGCACGCGAAGGTTTGTCCGTTATCAGATGCGCGTGACAACACCCACGGCGGGATCACGGAATCGGCCGACATTCCCCGCTTAAAACTACATATACATCGCGAACACGAAGTCATTTTTATTCCCCACATCTACATGTTCCTATATATAATTATTGACTTCTCTTTTTAGTGCAAGCGGCAAATCTCTCGCTCAAGCGTGCAAAAAAAAAAAAGAAAACTGAAGGGGTTTCGAAAACTTAACCACAAATTCAGAAATCACCTACACTGGGATTCTTCTTTTTTCTTTCGTCGATTTTGTTACAGCTCCCTTCGGATGCGCGCGAGCACGTGCGGCATCTCAGCTCAAGAAAGAAAAAGAAAAGAAAAAAGCAAGTGTAGCGATTTGTTCATACGCCGCGCAAAGTAGTTCTCTTACAAGAGTTGGTTGTCGGGGGAAGGCGCGATGCTTTTGGCGTTTGAAACGTGTACGTCTCGATTATATAACATATACCTAATCTAAAATGAACCTACATATATATTATAGTTCTCCACATAAAGGGGAAAATTAATAACGCTCCGCAAAAAGACTTTTTTTTTTTTTTACTACGATTTTTGAGGTGAAAGCGAGAAAGTCAAGGCAAGAACACTTCGGCCATCTTGGTGCTTTTTATCATTGTTGCCAGTTGCTTCAAGTTTGATTTGAAATACAGGGAAACGCTCTTCCGTCTTCTAGAGACGTTGAAAGAGACCACGAGAGAGCAAACCGACATCGCCCGAGCTTCGCGACACCGTATACACCTAAAGCCAAGGAAGTCGCGTTTTCAAATTGTCACTATCACCGACTGCGCCAGCTCTACACTAGGTAACAAAATGGCGGCGCCCCCGAGAAAACCGGGGAGCGGAGTGCCACACTCTAAGCGTAGATTATTATAGTGGTTCCAGACGGGACCATCGAATCAGCCCACATCCCCTTGTTACCATCTCTATCCGCGGGGAATTTCACCAACGACCGAGATAAATTAAAAAAAACAAAAGCACTCGAAATGTAAAGAAATGAATCCTTCGTGATCCCCTTATCGACCGTGGCGGACGTCAGGTAGCGGGTGTAAAATTAGAACTCGAAAATTAATTACCTATAGTCGGTGAGAGGCTAAGAATTCGGGGGAAGCTCCTCCCGTCTCTTTCCACTTTAGCAGAGCAAGGCTGGAGTGGAGGTCGCGTCCTCTCCAGCGTTCGCTTTGCTAAAGTGGAAAGAGGTGGGAGGACCTTCTCCCGACTTCTTAACCTGTCACGTTTGCAACTACGGCCTCCGGGCGGCGCCATCCTGCTCGCGGTGCGCTTGGGCGCGGCCATAATCCGATTACGACGCCTTACTAAGGTGTCGTGATCGGATGAGCTTGCTGGCCCAAAAGCAAGATGGCGGCGCCCAGAGACCGTACTAGCAAACGTGTATACAATCCACTAATTGCCTCTCGAAGTGCTCGCCTCAATCGGCACTTTTTATATCGCAGATGCGTATACTTAGTTGGCCAGGTATAAAGTCATTACGAGTGAACAAGACGCAGAACTATTACAAAGTGACTTGGTACGTGTTGTAAACTGGTGTTGTAAATGGAAGATGAATCTGAATCTAAAAAGTGTGTCCGTGTAAGTTTTACTAGGAATACGAAAATTGATACTCAATACATCGTGAATAACGATACTTCATCAAAACAGAATATACGCGTACAATTATCTGGGTGTTACGTTGTCGAACGACTATTCATGGAACGTTCAAGTCGACGACGTTGTCTGAAGGGCTGGCGGGGTATTGAACTTTATTCAGCGAAATTTAAGATGTTCCGAAAGCAACTCAAAGAAAACGGCATATCTGGCTTACGTTAGACCAATAGACCTATCGCTATATTACCCAAGCATCAAGGAGAATGCAGGGATTGGTGTTCCACGCGCCGCACGTTCTGGTGTCAGGAATTAGCGGCGAGATGTTTTGGTGGCACCCTCCTGTGGTTCCCCCTTGTGACGTCATTACCTTGCAAACAACAAGTTCGATGGTGTTTGTTATTAGCATGGCGGAACCTTGAAATCATTGCGCTCTCAAAGGAACACTGCCAGCACCGTCAAAATTAAAGTTCTTTCATTCCTCTTATTTCCGTCGATGATAAATCCCCTTTCCGACGTCATAGTCAGCGTTCGGCCAATCGTGGAAGGCCGACCACAGCGACGCTTTCGGTCGCGCACGGGGCTAATAGTAACTTTTCTAAAGTAAATACCTAAAACAAATGGCATATTGCACGCGCGTTCGTCAACGCTTTATTTTGGATATTTACTTCGAATCTTTTACACGGAAAAGGCGTGCGCGTGCGGCGCGTGGAAAACCAATCCCTGCATTCTCCTTGATGCTTGGGTAATATAGCAACAGGACAATTCTGGGATATGCGTATGTTGTATATGGGACCACGCACAAAAATGTATCGTTGAAAAACTAGGGAAAAAAATTCAAAATGGGGCAGCGAGGTTTGTTCTGGGACGATATGTACAAAAAACAAATTGTATTAACATGAAAAACAAAATTGGGAATTGCTCAGCCTGACGGAGCGAATTAAGACGTAAATTTTTATTCTCAATATTTAATGGCAGACTGGGTATTAACAAAAATACTTAAGAAAAAAAACGTACTATCTTTCCAGTTGTACCGATCGTTGTGTTGAGAGAGAATGCCGTGCCAGAACGAACACGTACGCGAATTCATTTTTTGTCAAGACCATCCAACAATCGAACAAGCTGTCGGAAGAGTAAAAGACGGTTCACACAGGGACGCTTTGCTACGTTACGTTACGACCGCTTACGATCACTTACGTCGCGAGTCACCGGGACATCCGTGCTCCGAATGAAGCGTGGCGACCGGTTCAAAAGGTAGCTTTGCACGCGACATATATATGAAACAGGAATGCCCCGGTGACTCCTCACGTAACGTAAAAAACATAAGCAAGAGCTCCTTTGTAAATAAATGTGCTCTGCAACCAAAACAAAAAAAAAAAATTACCTTTGTAACTTTATTAAAGTAACGCCTTCGGGCAATGAATAAGTTCCGAATAAATAATAAGAAAAACATATATATGCGAGCGAGCTCCATGAATTCTAGGTTTCTTCTTCCAGAGGTTCGAGATGCACTCACGCCCGTACCGGCGGTTCGCGTGATTCGACGTAATTCCGCGTCATCCTCGAACGCGCGATGCAAAGAGAGTCGGCCCATCGGCGCCGCGCACTACCTTCAAAAATCCCGGAAAACAAGTTATGCCTCCTCGCATAATTTAACTCGAATGCCACAAAGAGGGGACGACGGCGAGGCGCGATCTGCCTTTCCGACTCGCGCACGCCGAGACCGAGTCCCGCCGACTGCAAGGCTGCTGCATCCTAACTCCACTTGGCCCCCCGTCACGTAGTACCTGTCCCCGCACACGCGCGTCTTGTGACTTCACGCCCTGCGCGGTACCCTCCACGACCCGCGACGACGTCGCGCTGGAAAGGAAGCAATCGCTTGGAACGCGACATGCAAAACAAGGCCCATGAGCGGTGAATTTCAATTTTTAAATAAGCGGAGTTGCCTTTCTCCGGCGCAAACTGTATACCTCAAAATGCGATAGCATTAAGGCTGGAGCACATGGTGCGAAACACGACTGAACGTACTGCGGAAACCGCAAACGGAATTCGAACGGCAGCTAGGCTCCTGCCTCTTACGAGAATCGGAGACGATTCTTGAAATCTGAAGCGCCATTTATTTATTCTTTTTAAATTGTTTTGTAGCGTGAGCTACACTGGTCGAGGTTGAGCAGTTTCGCGTGGCTCCTGGAGAGCCGTGCTGCGCATGCGCGAGGAGCAGTGACGTCACACGGCGCACAGCTGGCGCAAAAAAGGTCAAATTTGGGGGTTCTACGTGCCAAACCAACGACGGGCATCTGGCACGCCCCAGCGGAGGACTGAGGATTAATTTGGACCACCTGGGGATATTTTGACGTGCGACCGGAAGCTCGGTTACACGGCGCCTCCTCCGCAATAAGCCTCCGTCAGATTGCGGGCACCTCGGCCGGGATTCGAACCCGCCACATGGGGATCCGTAGGCCAGCGCTCTCGCCTCGGAGCCACCGAGGCAGTTGCACAGCTGGCGCGCCGGAGCCGCCGCCGCCGCGCGCTCCGCCGCCGCCGCGCGCGCCTCGGCGGTCTGCGCATTCCAGAGAAGTGACGTCATAGCCGCGGCAGACGCACTGGCGCCGCCGCGTGCCCAGCTGTGCGCCTCCGTTGCGCAGTAGCCAAGTCTGACGCTGCACCGGAGCCGCTTGATAGCGCCTCTCATTTTGTGCGCATGCGCAGAGGTATCAGTGGGCGTATACATATAGCGGGGCGTTTGCCAGTGTGGTATAGCCATGGAGAAGGAGAGCGAAATTGCTGCTCAGCGGCGCAGAAGAGCGGATCCCGAAGTAGTCACATAATGCGTATACCGTGTGTGTGTCATTGAAGCAGCAGTAAGCATGATAATCAAGCTAATCCTAGACAACCAGGAAAGCTAAGAATAACCAGCTGAACCTAAGCTCACGCTACGTATATCCTGGCATAGCCGAGCTAAGCCACTGCAAATTGTTTTTATGAAGCTTTTGTTTTTTTGACGGCTCGGCGACAGAAAACCTCGCAGAAATCGGAAAGCATCGCGATTTCCGCGCGGGGAAAAAGAAAAAAAAAACGCCTAATTTGGCTCGTTCTGCGAAAATCGCGTACAACGGTTTTCGGATGGTCCGATTTCCGTCGATTCTGGGTACATTTTTTTCGCATCGTGTATTCCAGCCTCTACTCGTCTTCTGCAGGCTTACTTACTTCTCTATCCCCCGCCGAACGTCAATCTTCCTTTCTCTCCTCCGGCGTCCCGTTGGCACGTATAGAGGTCCTACTCGGCACGACGTCGCTTCTCTTCAGATATTTTCTGTTCAGTCCAAACGAGGCATTGTAAGACTGCGGCACGTCGAGCGAGCGCCTCGTCATTTGACCCGCGCATGCGCGCGATAAGGAGAGGATAACGGACCCCGTATACCTCATCCTCCCGCAATAGAATGCATTCAGGAGAAAAGCGTAACCGTCACCCATTCCCGTTTTCTCTCCCCTATTTTTTTACTATTTGTGGGTTGAAACGTTTTAATATTTTTTCGCCGCCCATACCGGATATGCCTACTTGGCGGTCGGGGGCGAGAGTAAGCGGAAAAGGTCTATACCTCATCCTCCCGCACCTGCGTTTTGACGTAACGACCGGAATGTTTCAAGGGAGACTAAGAAACGTTCTCCAATCTAAACGCGCGTGCGCCCATCGTCAGAAAATAAAACTATAGTGTTTGGATAGCATCATGCACGAGCTATTGCAGGCATCGCGCTCACAGGCGCTATTACTTCTGCAATCTTATCTAGAGCATCGACAGCAATATGTATCCCATCAATGGTAATTCTTCCACTATTAAGCCTATTACGTCAGGCGTTCCACAGGGTAGTATGCTAGGGCCATTCCTTTTTAACATGTACATAAATGATATAATTAACGTCAATAAGGAGGCAAAATTTGTAATGTATGCTGATGATGCAAGCATATTTTTTTCCTCCGAAACCGCTGATGAGCTAATCGATATGGCTAACTTAACTTTGTCTAGAATTAAATCTTGGGGTGATAGTAACTCGTTGACAGTAAATAGTAGTAAAACGAAAGCTGTTATTTTTCGTCCAAAAAATAAACCTGTGGTGGTGTCTAAGCTTCTCCGTTTTAATTCGTCTCGAATTGAAATAGTCAGTTTTTTTAAAACTCTCGGAGTATTTTTTAGTGAAAATATGTCCTGGGATAGCCATATAAACTATATTATTCCAAAATTAGCTCGCGTGGTAGGAATTGTGAATCGCTACCGTTACATATTGCCAACGAATGTGAAACTCTTGATCTATAACTCCTTGTTTTACTCCCACTTAGCCTACTGCTACCTCGTTTGGGGTACATCAACGTTAACTAATATTGAAAAACTGTTCATACTACAAAAGAAAATACTCAGAGGTATAGGTAATGTACCTTTTGATTTTCACACTGCTGAATTATTTAAAACCTATAGGATAATTGATGTTCACAAATTGTATTCATACCGACTTTGTACCAGTTTTAAAAGTGAAAGAATGAAGGGCACACGTTTCTTAGAAAATCTTGCATTGTTGGAGGAAAATTCGCCAGTGTATTCTACTCGTCACGCGGAGAAGTGGAAGATGGTTACTCAGCGAACGAACTATGGCTCTCAGATGCTCCAATTTACTCTTCCAAATTTGTTAAATACGTTTTGCGCTAGTAATGTTGTCCTCGAAAACTTGACTTTCAAAGACTTGCGTGGATATTTTTGTACATGATGCATTCTTTTCATAAAACGTTATTTGTTTTCTTTTCTTTTTCTGTTAACAATACCTTCAGCTGCTACATGATGTGATTTTCATCTTTGTTTCTTCGATGCTTGCCGTTGACCACTGTAAGGGGACCGAGGACGAGTCAAGCTGCATATCGCAGCTTTTTTCTTCGGGCTCCCCCATCAAGATTGATGAAAATAAAGATATTATTATTATTATTATATTAAAATGTTTCAGCGAATTAAAAAGAAAAAAACATGATTTGAAATGAAGAAGAGAAGCAAAAGGCTCGATACCTCAGGGGTCCTGACGAAACAGTAAGAATGCTTTGCTTAAAGGGCTGTACACAGACTAGGAATTTCTAACCGACTAATCAGTCACCTTTAGTTTATTATTTATTCAATCAAATATGGAGACTGAGAGAAATCGCGAGGAATTGCGGTTTATAACCACAGCCTCCTCTATAGACCTTTCCAAAAACGGGCTTGTGGCCGGTGCCATTTTGAGCGTTCGTGCGTATGGCGCGTGCTTTGCTCGCTTTCCGAAGCGACGAACACGCACGCGCTGGGCTGTGAAGATCGCACGCTGGACTGTGATTTTGTAAACATTGGAAGGTCTATACAGTATAGAGGAGGCTATGGCTAACATACCACACATTTGGAGACAGAAGTATCGGGATTAGTATAGCTCCAGCAATGCAGACAGTACGTCCGAACGGAGACATTTCAATTCGTTTATTGGTTCGTTGGGCACACATCCAAATGTCATATGTCAGAAGTAAAAAAGACGGAAGGATTTTTTTTTTCCAACTTACGTGAAGAGGGCAATTAGGAAGTACTATATAAGTATAATTTAAAACAGTGAGATACGTTATTTACGTAAAAACATTTATTTTTATTTATTACGAAAAACCTAAAAGAAATGGAAAGTGACGTGCTTTACTGACTTGTCCCCATTCCATGGGAGGAAACAACGTGAAAAACGCAACACAACGTCTACACCCTAAAAAAAAAAAAAAAGAAAGAAAGAGGGGGGTGGGTGTTGTCTTACACGTCCCCATATAATGCACCCAAAAACTTAAGTTTGACGTACAGCGCACTGCCGTCGAACTAGCCCCAACTTTTACGAGGGACTTGATAACGGTGCGATATAACTTATTAAACAGCCAAACTACGTATCAAAAACTACAACAACCAAAACCAAACAAAACAACCACTGAGGTTTTGCAGTAGGGCCAAGAAAACCAGATTAACTTCTTTGTAGACAATTACACGTACATTAGCTATCGTAATAAATTGTGCCACTCGGCTATCGAGCCACTCGTGAAAGTTGGCACCTTCGGTTCGACGTTAGTGCGCTGTAGGATCGAACTGAAGTTTTGGGGTGTATTATATAGGACAAGGGGTGTAAATACTACACCGCCTATTTCTCAGAACGTATGAGAAGGAACATTCGCCAGAAACTACTAAGTAGTTAACATACAGTGTTTTTTTTTAACGCCGGCAGATGCTCAGGCGTTAAAGAAAACGTAAAATAAGCCAAGAAGCCAACTGCAACATAAACTTTCCACAAAGGGTATCTTCAAATGGTGCATTTATCGTACTCAAATTTCGTGTGTGCGTTTCCGGAAAAACAATTAAAGAAAGAAAAGTTATTTTTGCACGTCAGAACAACAACACGGACCTCGAGGCACTGCTCTGGTGTCCAGGCGTTGGTAATTGCTGGGACCCTCGCAACGTACTATACGACGACTCGCCGCGTTCTGCGAGTGAAAAGTGAAAAGGCCAGTCGGTGAAAATGACCAATTCGGCTGCGACTAAAGCAACTCCCCATCTCGGTGTAATTTGTTGTATTCGCCGGTGGAGTCCGAAGACCGCATTGTTTGCACGAGCATTCGTACGAGCACTCGTAAAAACGCGTTCGTACCAGAACCTCTCACAAGGCATGGACAGAACCGTTCAGATGGATGCCCGTACATATACCGCCACTCTAGCGCCTTCTCCGATTCGACCGTTCGCTGGTCCAAGGATCGTCGGCCAATCCAGCATCGTTGACGTCTACGCTGCTGCGACGTGCACGGTGGATCGTCTTGGAATCGCAAAAGTTTTAAATCAACAATCGTACACGTTCTCTAGCGAGTAAAACACACATACGGACACACGCGAATACTACTTATGTACCCTGGACAAATGTTACACTCTGTCTCATCCTACGATGGACTAAAGGCCAAAGCCACGGTGCACCAGGTCCAATCACGTTCCACGCTAAACTATGACATGCTTAACACTGATCAGGGGTGGACGAATAATGTTCCGAATCAAAAAGCACTGCATCATGTTTATAGCTTCGACAGTGCAAAGAGGTTGTATGTCATGGCTTTCTTTGCAATGTAAAATTGATGAGTCACTTAGTGCTATTTGATTCGGACCACTCTCCGCCCATCCCCATCAGGGATCCGAGACGCGGGCACCGATAGGCTCATTGAAGCGCAATGCCACGAAATTTCTTTGTGACACGTGATTGGATCTGGCGGTCCGTAGCTTTTGCCTTTAGTCCATCGTAGGGTGAGACGAAGTATAGTGGACAAACCTTGACCGCTTCATCTGTGGGCGTTTCCAAATAAAAAAAAAAATTGCTGTTTTTGACGTGAAGGCATCTTATTATAGCGGAGCTGTTAAGGGCTAGTTTCCCCAGATTCGTGTCCATGGACAAATAAATCTCGACACAACCCCCTGGACAGCTACCGCCATCTATAAACGACGGTGGCAACCAGACAACCGGCTTACCGGTTGTCTGGTTGCCGCCGTCGCTCAGATTGCGGCACATTGTACAGCTCCCCTGCTCTTCCTTTTTCAGCAGAGTGAAAAAGCTAAAAGTTTTGTTTTGCATTTTTTTTAAGTTTCACATTTTTTACTGTGAAACGTTCTTTGGCTAGGTGTTCGTCATTTCGTGAAGCCCAGATAAAAGCGTGGACGCGAGGCTCAACACTGAATCGTTGACGGCTGGGAGAGGAGGAGCGAGGTGCTCGACGCTGATTGGTTAACGGAGAGGTCATGTGACCAGAGGGGTAGGAGGAGGAGTGAGGTAGGCGAGGAGGAGCTCGACCACCTGTGCGCACTGAGGGAGGGGAGCTCGAGAGTATGGAGGGCTCTGGAGGATCGCCAGGTGCCCGATTAGCGGTAGTATATCGCTTCATTCTTGGAACAACTATCAAGTGTACACACGGTAAGCTTTAAACCATCTGATAGAGAGCGCCGTGAACGTAGGCGTCTGAAAACTCAGAGTATCACTAAATCTCACGTACGCAACACAATTGCCAACCAATTTGCCTTTTTTTATTTCTTGTTAACTAAAATAGACGAATCGATTGTCGCTCGAATTTTAAAAATTAGGTCGCTAACGGAGAGGTTATGGGAATATAACGAAAGTGTGAAATGACGGGTTTGCTCCACCGGGACAAAAAGAAAAAAGCATACACTGATGTCCGTACGTACCGGTACCGCATTGCCCGCGATGACGTAGTACTTGCGTTTGATATTTTCGACACGGTAGTTCCATGGATTTACTCTCATGCCGCGGCCTCAGTCGTTTCCACATCAAAAGAAACTGAGTTCCGATTCAAGGTTCGAGACCCTTCACCACGACCGAAAGCAGTTGGATTAAGCTGACGAGAAGGCATTCTAACTAATTCACCGCTTAATATGGCAGAATTTACTTCCGCCTCACGTTTAAGGAGCACTGGCTTCATGAACTTACTCTCATGTCGTGGACCGATATGTTTTCCCACCAAAAAGGAAAAGTCATCTATGAACGACGTCCTATCACGTGAAAGGGGAGACTCAGAGTGGGCTTCATGTAGGGCTCTATTTTAGATTTATACCTATCAAAATTTAAAAAACAAATGCACCGAATAATAAAAAGAAAAAGCCGAAAACGGCGAACTTTAGTTACACGAACTCTGCCAACACCTTGCGACCCCGAGATAGTAACGAGCCCTTTAATTATAGGAAATGTCCCGGCGCAACTGAACATAACTTGGATTCACCTACCATATAAAAAAAAAAAAAAAATTTGCTGGATTTTTTAAAACATTTTCGACGTAAACGTGCGGGTATTTTATGAAACTTCTTTTTTTTTTTTGGGGGGGGGGGGAGTTTATTTTGTTGTGACAGGTGCGTCCTATGCGCTTTAAAAAAGGCAACATTGTGGGAAGTTGGGTGTCCCT
Source organism: Ixodes persulcatus (assembly GCA_013358835.2). Classification (NCBI taxonomy): domain Eukaryota; kingdom Metazoa; phylum Arthropoda; class Arachnida; order Ixodida; family Ixodidae; genus Ixodes; species Ixodes persulcatus. The sequence continues at coordinate 130,761 of JABSTQ010008978.1, forward strand.
TTAACGAACCTTGCGGCCCCATCACGCCAATGAGAGTGACGGCTCGAACGAAGTGACAACTTTTAGCAGGGGGAGAGCACTCCGAAAATGCGTTGTCACGTGTCTCGTATACGACGCGCCGATTGGCTCACCGGGCCGTGGCCTTCGCCGTGTTCCAAGGTATGACGAACAGCCGTCGGCAGCGCTCACGAGCAAAAAGACTAGTATATATACGCGGAGTGCGTAAACAACGAAGCCTGTTCTTATATACAGACTAAAGCCAACTAATCTAATAAAGGACACACGGCAGCTTTCGCCGCGCGCAACTGCGACGGCACCGAAGCGAAACGCGCAGTACGGGCACAGGGTAAATTCAAAGCGAACAGGAAGAAGCAAAAAAGAAAAAAAAAAAGGCGCATGTACGAGTACAAGAACAGTTCGCAATAGAGCGTGTCACGAGAAAAGCTCCAACAAATGCACGATTCGCCGCAAGCCGTATACCACTGCGTGGTTTGAACGCAGCGAGCCCTTACGTAAAAGCGGAAGAATCACGGGGGCACCGCAACTGCTTATCTATTCAGGTAGAGCAGCTGGCAGCACGAAAAGACTAAAATTAATATCGAATATAAACCCGTCGTAGAATAAAAACGGACCATTGCCAGACCCCGTTCGGTCCACTAAAAGGAGGGGATCCATCATTGATAACTCGCTACAATTTGCACACGAAGGAAACTGAGGAGCGTGTTGGCTTAACGATTATACTGACGGTGAAAGAATATTTGAAAGATTGGCCGTCCGTCGCAAATGTGCGTTTTCTTCTTTCAGCGGCAGTATTTGTATACGCTTTCGAGTCCTCTCCATCGTCTCTCACTGCGAAACACCGGTGACTTTTGACCCCCTCCCCTTTTTTTTTTTTTTTTTTTTTTTACTTTACCTGAATGTAGATTATTAGCTTCTCCTATCGACTCGCGATGCGCGAAGTGGTCACTATCTTTTTCGAGCCACTCAAATGCACTTCCGTTGATTCTGTGGATACGTTCGTTTTGCCTAACACTTCGGCATTCTTTTTTTCCCAAACCTTACTTACGGCGTTTCCTCGTCGACTTGCGCTGGTCCTTCGAGGACTTGTGCCTCAAAATCGCCGCGGTAGCCTCCGCAAAGCGACGCCCACCGCCGGTCACGCCCCCCTGACCGGAAGTGGACGATCCACGTCTCCCACCGGAAATGGATCCCGGTGCCGTCGGCGGGGCCGTGTCGGCGCAGCAGTACGTGTACGAGCGGCCCAGCGCTCGCAGAAAAAACTTCTCCATCGGAACCGCACGACACGGGCACCACCACCCCACACACAACACGCTCCTCCAGCGTCGCTCGCCACGTCGTCTCGCTACACGCGCGGCAGCATTCTCGACGCGAAGACCATCGAAACGACACGAACCGACCGCCCCGCATGGGTAGCGCGAAACTTGGTCATCTTCGGAAACCGCGACGTCACGTCGCACGGGGGCCAATCGAAGCGCGACGATCCACGTCGTAAGCCCCGGAGCTTGGAACCGGAGCGCGGAGGAGGATGCGAGACGCGGATTCCCAGCACGGCCCGAGTCGCTCGATTCCCGGGAATGCCCACCGAACGAGTCAACAATCGGGAAGGAAGAGGCGGATGACGTCACTTGCAGCGCCAGATGATGATGATGACGACGACGGAGAACTCACAATCTTCGAGGAGGGGAACGTCGGGCAGGCCTCGCACGTCGCTCGACTAGGTCTCCGCGCAAGTATATTGACCGGCCACCTTCACGCAGGGCGATCGAAGCACTCGAAGGATGAGACCACTTTGCGCGCGCGAGGGAAACACCGTTGTTATCCCCACGAGGTACGAATATCTTATCGCGGGCAGGCCGGTTTGTGCTCTCGCCCGAAGCAGACGACAGGTTCAGAGCAAACACGGAGGGATTCCGGTGAGCCAACATCTTCGAGGTGCGAGCCAGAAGCTGACGATGGATCGCTGCTCCTCGGCACGAAGTCGGCCCATGTCTTCGGATCGCCGGCCTTCGATGCAAGTCCGGAGAAACGACGGTCCAAAGATGGAAGGAGCTAGGTAGAGTCCCACCGCATGAACCGGGACGGCCGAACAAAACTCTCGTTGGGACGCGGAGAAATCGTGGCTGGCGCGTTGCAGAAAGGAAGCCGGAATGGAACACGTACGGCACGGCGGCAGCACGACGTGCTGCGTCTAGCGAAAGCGAGGGGTATATACATACACGCCGTAGAAAAGACAAAAAGAAAAGAAAAACAGAAAGCCAAATGCAGTCTTTAAACAGACGATAACGCTCGAGAGCCGAGGGAGAGGGCGGCAATATATAGTACATAAAAAAGAAGGCGAACGGAGGAAAGAGCTACATCCGTCAAGCGCGAGCGTCGTCTGCTACATTCCGCCGTCGTTGATCGCAGCCGACGCGAGTCGCTGTTGCGGGGGCGCTCGTGTCGACGTCAAAATGGCAGCCGCGCACTCATTAGTCGCCCTTTCCCTCTACCCCCGTCCACTTCTCACCCATATCATTCATTTAAGCCGCACGAAGGAATGGAGGTAACAGTGAGCGGGCTGACGGCAAAAGGGATGACATAGTTGATAGACGCGCACAGAGAGAGATGAATGAGTACCTATTCATCCGACGCCATAAAATAAATAAAAACCGAAAAACAGGTCAGGGCTTTGTGACAATAGAGTTACAGTGTGAAACACTGTAGAGGTTTTCTTTTTTGTTTTCGAAATTTGCCCCGTATATTTGCTCGATGGTTGTGTTGGAAAAGAAGGCGCTTTGACACTTTGCGCAAAAAGCGCGACACAGTTAGCACCAACACGTGATCGGAGGTTTTTTTCCTCTTTCTCTGGCACAGTTAAAAACTTTTCACAAAACAAACCTTCAAATCACGAAGAAATATAAGTAAGACAACAAACCTGCAGATGAGAAAATCACCGAAGTCGCGTTCGCGCTAACTATGCCCCGCAACCACTTTTTTTCTTTTTCTTTTTTTTTTTTTGCCGCGATTGATTGTTTATTTGTTTTAGTCAAGTTATAGCGCAAGCCTACTGAACAAAATCCGTGGCAGAAAAAAAAAACACCTGAAACTTTTATTCATTAGAGCTACACACGCTGTTTCCGCACACGGCCACCATTTTGCACCAAACATACACGGTCCTAAACACGGCATGACAACGCACTCCAGGCATATGCATTCGCCTTCAGCGTTCACCAAGTCGACTCTAACATCGACATGGGTCACCCATCATTAGCGCAATCCGCGTCGAACGCCGCCTACATTTTTTTCTTTTCCTAGCCATTAATAGCGAGCGAGACTATCAAAGAAGGTGTGTCCGACTCCGGGAGCTGACTAAAGCCTCATCCAAGACCGTCATCGACGTCGCTGACCAACGTACACAAGTCCACGCGTGGACATTCGTGCGTGCAGATCGTGAGGTCTCCTGACGCAAGGGTCGCACGAAGGAAACGAATGAATCAAAAGGAAAGGAGGAATGGAAAACCAGTTCGCTGCCAAGAGGACCTGCGCGTTCACGATCCTCCCACGTCGTTCAGCTGGCAACCGCGGCTGCAACAGCATTACTCTCTCTCTCTCTCTCTCTCTCTCTCTTTCGAGCGAAGCCAAAGAGCCAAAGGAATCAAAGCGTTACACTCCACGCCTCATCTTCCCAGCACGACATGGGAGAACATCTCGATGTCGTTTTGCGGCGCTTTTGTGTCCGTGTATACTTTGGTTTCGCAACCTAACGATTTTACGACACGAAAGAATCAAAATGGATTCTGATCGTCTGCTACCGTTCCGGTAGTGGCCGGTCCCTCAAAAAAAAAAAAGAAAAAAAAAAGATCGAACGAACATTAGTAACATCATTAGCGACGCTTATTCTCTTCATTTCACTTCCGGATTTGAAGACAATTTAGTTGACGAGGACTCCCCGTCCTAGATCCAGACCGTCAGGGAGTTGAAAGAAACTCGTACACGGCGCGCTAGCTCGGATGGCTTCCTTATGGTATGCCTTGCGGTGAATGGAGCCCTTCCGAACGGAAGACCTGCACGCCACGTCTCGGACATAAACTCGACAGCTTCTATCTGAAATTTGAGCTTCGTCATCAACTGCGGGCTAAAGAGTTCTTCGGTCGGGAGTTCAGGAAAGTGTGCATCATCGCATCCCTCAAACAATGGAAAAGAAGTGCAGACAGCGCAACGACGCGGACAGAGTAAAAGAAGACAGACAAATAAACAGCAGCGCTGACTTACAACTGTCCGTGCCGTTGCGCTATTTGTGCTCTTACTAATGAACCAACTAGCCCAATCGTCTAGACAGTTGTTCACAAATGGGGGTCCGCGGACCCTTTGGGGTCCGCGAAGGCATTCTATAGACCAACACGCGGCCCTGACGTCACGCAGCTGCGGTGGCGCTGTCGACGGCTCGGCGCATGCGCAGAAGTTTCACTTCACGCGTATCCGGTTTCTGCGCAGGCGCAGTGCCCACACCTGGTGTGGGCAAACGCGGGCTTGTTTGTAAACAGCGTGTCTGTCTATAGGGGTCCGCGAAGCCCTGCCTCATCAGTCACCCAGCAATAAAAGTTGTCTTTTTTCAGGTCCAGAAGAAATCTTTCAGTTTTCGGGCGAGTTTTCTCGCGTGTATGTCAATAAGAGAGGTCTACTTCACACTAGCCCTTAGTTATATTCATTTATTAAATAATTATTATATTTAGCCTATACCTTTCCTCTCCTCTCATCACGAACGAGGTCCTCCATCATCTCCGCCGATCCACAAGGGATCCGCGAAACATCGATGGTTGAGATCCGTTGGTCTAGTACGTTATTACACCCTCAAACAGCGGATGCGAGGGAGCGCGTTGTCATCCCGGCAGATGGAAAGCCTCGCACGCTCGAACTTCGATGGAGGCACCCAGTCTGAAACGCAGTGTTGCTCGCCTGGAACGGGTAACAGTGATACAGTAGATGAAAGCACTCAAAGAACTATTCAGAAAGGAGTGGACACCTGAATGTTTGAGAGGAACTAATGAACACGACGACACTAATAAACTAAAAACTTGATCGAATCCTCGATGCGAAAATGATCATTAGATGGCAGAGTCTATACTTCGTTTCACATTATGTGCGAGTGAAGGCAAAACTGGAAGGGCGAGCACGAAAGCTCCGTGCGTTCAGGCTTTGCTCGAGCGCGCGAACTGGGGAGAAATGCAAAAAGCGCTGGTCTCGCGCTCCTAGCTTTGGCTTCGCTCGCAGATAAAGTGAAACTAAGTATACACCCAGATCGCCACGTTCGCGTACCATACAAACACATTGTGTACCAATCAAGAACGCTGATACGGGGACACGAAATGTATAGACCTTTCCAAAAACGAGCATGTGGCCGGTGCCATTTTGAGCGTTCGTGCGTATGGCGCGTGCTTTGCTCGCTTTCCGAAGCGACGAACACGCACGTGCTGGGCTGTGAAGATCGCACGCTGGACTGTGATTTTGTAAACATTGGAAAGGTCTATACCCAAGAAGGCAACAGCAAACCTCGGAAGAAAAAAAAAATGAAAGACGTTTACAATTCTCTGTAATGCCTAATTAGAGCGCAGCTCTTGAGGAGGAGGAGGGGAGGGTACGGAGCGGAGGGTGACGTGTGACGTCACGAGGGTAAAATTTTCCCGCTAAATTTTGCGGGAAATCATTCCGCGAAATTTAGCGGGAAAATTTTTACGCTAAACTTAGCGGGGAAATTTCACCCTCGTGACGTCACGTGTGACGTCGTTATGCGAAACATCCCATAATGCAATGCGCGGTTACGCCGACGGCGACGCCCCTCAAGCCAGAAACAGGTGCCTAAGTGCTGTGCTCTAAAAGAAGATGACACGTTAAAAAATGATGCTTTGCTCCTTCGTATAAAATACACGCGAATCTTCTGTCGCCAGTGATAAAACATTCCAGGTTTTTAAGTCAAATCTTTCGTGCACTACGTGTGTGTGTAGGCGTTGTAAACGTACACTACGAACTTGACACACAGCTGGCGGACAAGTACGAGCGTAGCAGAAGCTACAAGAGCGAGCTCGGGGCTTTCAGCGTCCCTGCAAAGCATGCGCGCTCGAGCAGTGCAAGTATCGTTCGGGCAAACATATATGCCCATGCTTGACGCTATTCACTCGCTCAGAAAGTGAGACAAACTAAAGTTGCGGCGCAGTGAAACCGAGTACTGCGCCGTTGGTCCACCAAAACGTCCTCGGATGCACAAATACCATGCGTAGCGACGAACAAAACAACTGCGTAGAAATCTCGTCCTTTAGCCACTCGTAGAAGAAAAAAAAAAATTATATATATATATATATATCGATCGCGACAGTCTGATATCGCAGCGGAAACGACCGGCACTCCACTCCACAGAAAAAGGCGACCAAAGATAAAGCTCGAGATTACGATAACAAAATAAGTCCCAAAACACATTCGAACACAAGGTAAGCGTCTTCACCTTCGCAAGTACTTCCCAAAGAGCGAACGGTTGGATCGAAAGAAAAGCAGACTGGCAGCACATCACGACATCATCGCTATCAAAAGCCTCCGCGCAGCCTTCCCGCCCTATGCGCAATGCATGACGTCAGGCGAGCAAAGCGCGCACACCCATGCCGGCCCACGCGGCGGCGGTGGCAAATTTTAGAGGTGACGGAAATTCTCAAACTCGAGGACAGGAAGGCAGGAGTGAAAGCTACCTCAAAATCCGTCAAAGCGAGTCTCGTGCAGCAAAAACCAAAAAAAAAAAAAAAAAAAGAAACAGATCTCAAAGGTACGAAATAAAGCGGAGGAGGACGCGGCATTCTACAGTGACGTCTTTCCAGCATATAATATACGTTTTACCTCAGATTCCCCTTTCTCCCTCTCTCCACACACGTCAGAGTATGTATACATCTGAATCAAGAGTCGGAAGGAGCGCCAGATCCGCCCCGAGCGCACGACGCATCCCGGCAGCTCCCCGAAAAGGGCCGCGAGCATGCCGCGAGTCTTGTCGCTTGACGGATGGGCGGGGAAAAGGGGGGGGGGGGGGGGGGGGGGGCGAATAATATCAAGAGGTCGTTTCTCCCTTCCCGCCCGGGCAGCATCCCTGCAGCTGCACCCGTGAAACCAGTCGCACGCGCCCGTTCTGGTGAACATAAAGTAGTCCGACAATTTTTGTAAACGCTAGCAAAAGGAAAAAATTACACCAACTTGATCATGCTGCCAAAGATAGGAGTGTACTTAGTGTGTCATGAAAGAGCTGGGCGCATCATGTGCGTCCGTGCGTGCGTGTGCGTGCGTGCGTGTCTGATGTCACGTAACTGTAACTTAAGCGTCACATGAAGTCGGGTGTCACATGACGTCATTATGTCACGACGTCGTGCCGGTTCTTCGTGGCGGTACTTCGTGACGGTTCCTCATGACGATTTTCTCATAGAATTCGGGTGATAAAACACACTGTGAGGTAGAAAAGTTGAGTATATATTACGACTACGTTACCGTCGCCGACAAACTATTTGATTGTTAAGTGATTATGTTTATGTTTAGACGGCGGGAGGCTAGTCAGCCGAAATAGGGGCGTCTCCGCTGCATTATGAGACATTTTAGCCAGTGAAGCGCCACTTTTAGCCCCAGACTTTTTAACGTGCACCAGGCAGTATACAGATAACAAGACCGCACGCCGGTACGATGCACGTTCATCCAGGTCCAAACGGGCAGGGGTGGGATTGAACCCAGAATCCCTCGATCTACTGCTAGACTATTCGATTGACAGACGATTCGGCCAAAGGAAGCGGCGGCTGCCACTCCAAGCCGCTCTCGATCCGGTGGGTGTTTTTGAGGTGAGGTTAAAGTAAGCACGCAATTAGCTGTAGCAAAAAAAAAAAAAAATGTCAATCCCTTTTTTTTTTATTTACGGTGGAAGGTATTAGTTAAGAGGTAATAATAGTCATAATCGCGGCGCGGACAAAGTGCATATCACGCGGCCCACTGCAAGGACGTGAAACATGTAATTTTATTCGGGCGGTAATTACAGGTGTGACCCCGAGGATCCGGGGTTAAATGTAAAGCTGCACGTTAACCTGCAACTCAACCTGTTGCAGGTTAAGAAAAGTCGGACAAGGACATCTCGCGAGGCCGTCCATTCTTTCCGCTTTAGCAGAACGCACGCTGAGAGCAGCTGAATGGACTCTCCTTCCCCCCTCGCGTCCTCTCAGCAGCGTTCGCTTTGCTAAAGCGGAAAGCGTGGAGGGTTTGGCCGCTGGAGGTGCTTCTCCGGCTATTCTCAACAGGGTATAGCACTAAACTGATCGCAGTACAGTCTGAAATCAGACTGAAATCTCGTAGCACGCTTTTCTTCGGACAAATCGCAGCTAGGTCCTCGAAAGCAATATTTCGTAAAGCAAGTTCATCATTCGCGCATTGGCGTTACGCGGACCCGAAGACCACCCACCCTGCCACCTACGACATAGATTTCACCGTCTTCGCTTCCCCGCTGAAGCGACGCGCGTAGAGACAGCGAACGTTAATCAACTTATCGAGGGCAACAGGTACGATCGGACTAAACCGCCGAGTCGTCAGTTGCTCGTCGCGTCTTGCCCGTCCGTCCTTACTCGAGCATGGCTTCCTTGAGGAAAAAAACAAAGCAGAGATGCACGTCTCCGGACCCGACAATCTCGTTTCACGGATCAACCTTGTTTTCGGGCTCTATCGGGGTTTACCACAAAAGCTGCAAAACTTCCGCCTCGCTCGACAGCGCACCAACGCCGAAGATTAGACAAGCAACGGGAGATCTCAAGGAGCATGAATGACGCTCTCCACTAAGGTGACGTCGCGACCGCTCTAAAAAAAACAAAAAAACAAAAAACGTTCAAGTGCGTTTTGAGGTCATTAATTTATTATTGTCCGACAGGGATCTCTCCAACTACACGGATAACGTCTTAATTCAAACGAAGAATTCATTTCGTTAAAAACCAATTACAAAAGAAACAACAAAAAAACGAGTTGATTGCATTTGCGGGCCAAGCCGTCGTGACGCCTTGTGTCTCCCGCTGTTGCCTGCACGCTGAGACGCCAAGTTCAAATCTGCTTTCTACCTCCCGTCCCTCGGATCCCCGACAGATGTCTGGATTTTTTATTTGGTAATGCCCAGTTCACTGAACATTCTCAGAAACGTTAGCCCGAAGAAAGCAAGGAACACATAAAAACAATACTCTAAATCGCCACACCCGGGGGGGGATTCTCCAACATTACGTTGACGGAATACAAGTGGTCGGGCAGTTTCGTTACCTCCATGTATTTCCGCTGTTCCAGACTAGAAGCGAGGAAAGGTGGAAAAGATTTACTTTCATTTCGACTGAGTATACAGGTCAGAGACACGTGGCTATGACATGGTGGGCGTTACAGTTTCAAAGAACGAGGACGATGAAAGGAACAGACAAGACAGGACAACAGCTGTTCATTTAGACTGAGTACAGCTGTTGTCCTGTCGTGTCTGTTCCTTTCATCGTCCTCGTTCTTTGAAGCTGTTACACGCCACCATGTCAAACTTTTACCAACTCGCCCAGTTCAACACCTTGTTACACGTGGCTATGCAATGGTGGCCATATGTATCAAGTTTTAGTAAAGCCCGAACTACGAAACGAGAGAGATGGTCAACGCCTCCGTCTGAAATCAAATCTTTAGCAATATTTGAGTTTAATTCCCAAAGAGAGCAATAATTACGTTAAAAAGCCTGCCGGTCACCAAAAGGTTTGGCGTCTCGAGCATAGGGCAGTCATCCTACAAAATACGCATTGTACTCAACGTGAGAAAAAAAAAAAGAAAAAAAAAAAGACTTCTTCAGTCCCCTGATTGAGGAAACCATTCTAGTTTGCTTTTGCGTCATTTGAGTCGCTTTCAACCTTTGTCCAGAGATTGAACTGCTCTAATGACCCGGGCGGCGTTTGTGTGTCGGCGATGCACGAGATTATAAACCGCTGAACATTATGAAATTCTTGCGCCATCATACTTGCGCGAACCAGGCGCAATTTCAGCGCCACGCGAGTAACCTCTAAGCGAGCCTCACCGGACTCAAAGCGTGAACGCTTTCGAAACTCGGCGGTGCCTTGACTGTATGCTCTTTGTATTTATTTTTATGTTTTCTTCTTTCTTCTTTGCTAGTCAACGCGCGTGCGATGTTCCAAAACCGAAGCGAAAACAAAACGAATACATGAAACGCGAGAGAGAGAGAGAGAGAGCAGACACGCGACAAAGAAAGCGCGTGTATTCCGAAACGTCACGACTGGCGTCGCCACATCACCGGAGCATTTGAACGAAGCCAAGCCGTTCCGTACAGCTTTGTCTCCCGCGGACAATGTAAACGGATACACTCGACCTGGCCTTCCGCTACGCCTGCGGTCTCCAGAAGCTTCATTGTCTCTCGATCTGTCAAGGAGTTCAGACACCGCGGGACCTAAACTTCGAGTTTCTAGCCTTATGGCGAATTCGCGTGATTCTTTCTGCGCGCTCTCGAGCGCTCTTTCCAGAGCGCGCGAAATCGGGTGGTTGAAAGAGAGTGCTGTGGCCTGATCGGGTGGTTCATTCCGAGGGCGCCTCTCCCTCTCAGAGCGCTCTCTGGCACTCCGTCTGTAGCCGTCGGAGTGCGGAGCGGCGCAGGCGTCACGTGGTACTTGGAGGGTGATCACGTGGTTTTGTTGACGATGGCCGGCAGTGGTCTGTGGTGGTGTGCGGGGTCCGGCATGACGGCGATTGATATGTGGTTCTACAAAGTGCTTGTGCATTCGACGGTGCGAGGATTACAACGGACGGGACGACATTCGTTTGCGACCGTAACAGGAAAAGTAGACGTTTGAAGTATTCCCAGTGCTTTCACGAGATCGTTCATCTCACGGCGGTGAATCCGCTAAGCCTAACCGACGACGGAACACGGAACAGCTCGCAGAGCTCGCCGCTGTTTTACCGGGTTTTGTGGTCGCTTCAAGAAATTTTGAGGTATGGTAAAAGTGCGTTCAAAGGTTTGTGTTGTAAAATAAAGGCAGAGCCGAATATAATGCACTGTGATTTGTGTCACATTGCGATGCCTGCACGATATTTCGCCCTGAGAAAAATGCGGTTTATTAACCATTTTATATTTGCCTGCTCTGTCGTACGCATGACCGCTATCGCAGCGCGTTCACTGTTGAAAACGCGATGAGTTGACAACTGTTTCCAAGCGTTGGCTTTCGTTCCGTTCTCCAAAAATCAATTCGCATACTGCTGTTTTCTTTTTTTTTTTTTACATGCCGATGCGTAAAACAATTTACGTCACAACCGTTATTTCATCACGTTGCGAGCGTAAATTTTGCTCAATCGTCCACCGTACGCTGTAAGATCGTGTTGTCTTTAATGCATTACCAATGTCAAGAAATTTTAATTCCGTGACTGGTTTGAGAATCTCGGAGCGCTCTGAAGCAAACAGTTGTAATCGGCTGAAAGGGATCCCGAGTAGCTCTGGCAGCGAGGAGGGGGCGCTCTGCTGAATCGAAGTCAGAGGAGAGAGGCGACCACCCGAATTCACCATTAGTCTGGACCCAAGCTTTTTTCTCAAAAACCGACAGAAGGGAGCATGTAGGGCGGTTCACGGTCACATTGTTAAACGATAGAACACTCGGCAATACGGCGAAAAGTCGTTTGGTGTGAATTCTAAACCGAAATCGAGGACAGCTCGAAGTTGGCCCAAGCGCGCGTCACTGGCGGAGTCGGTCTGCAAAGATTCACTGAGCGAAGAACGTTCGGAGAACGGGTCTGATCAAAATGGCTAGGGGAAAGGCAGGCCAGCAATTAAATATGTAAACAAGCGAACAACTCTCCGGACGCGACCTCCTCGCAAGCGCACCCGTCTGCGCCAATTACACCCAATTCTTCTTCCCCTCACTTTTTTTTTATACAAAACCTTTTTCCACTCGACTCGATGCGTTACCATTCAATATTGTTTTAAGCTTTCGTGACCCCGACTTTCTTTGCCTAAAGCGGTGAAATTTAAAGCCTCGACTATAAGTGCAACCAATAATGCCGTATTCATCGAAACGTAAAAAGAAAAAAAAAGAAAAATGAAAACGTGGACAACGTAGCGTTTGCGTCAGTGGTGGTTGTAGACACGGCCGAAAGACTTTGCCAATTATTCTGACCAAAATCTAGTCAACAACGTTGATTCCAAAAGAACGCGAGGGCCATTCCTTTCTCATTTATTTCGATAAATGCACCGCAAATCTCCTTACCCAGATAACAAATTAGGGATCCATTTTTCATGGCTCGCCCATGTGCTAGGCTATGCAGGACCACAAACGCGTCTCATGGTAACAGCGGCCACGCTTTTAGGGGCGAAGCTCCTTAGGGGCTGGCCATGTCCATCCGCCGTCCCTTGTCCGCCGTAGGCCGGCGTCGGGTGCTCGTGCTTCTGCTCGTGAGATCACGTGCTGACGAGCACGTGAGCACATGCTCACGTGCTCGTGTAGGGCAAAAAAAAAAATTAGAAAAAAAAAGATGAAAAAAGTATGAAAAAATAAAAAGAAAAAGAAGAAAACCACACATTCTCCTACTGACATGAATGAAAAGGCTCAAAGAAAAAGAAGAAAAAAAAAAGAGTAAGGGGTTCTGAGATGCCATCCCATCTGTCTGCTTAAAAAAGAGAAAGAAGAAAACCACACATTCTCCTACTGACATGAATGAAAAGGCTCAAAGAAAAAGAAGAAAAAAAAAGAGTAAGGGGTTCTGAGATGCCATCCCATCTGTCTGCTTAAAAAAAGAGAAAGAAGAAAACCACACATCCTCCTACTGACATGAATGAAAAGGCTCAAAGAAAAAGAAGAAAAAAAAAGAGTAAGGGGTTCTGAGATGCCATCCCATCTGTCTGCTTAAAAAAAGAAAAAGAAGAAAACCACACATTCTCCTACTGACATGAATGAAAAGGCTCAAAGAAAAAGAAGAAAAAAAAAAGTAGGGGGTTCTGAGATGCCATCCCATCTGTCTGCTTAAAAAAAGAGAAAGAAGAAAACCACACATTCTCCTACTGACATGAATGAAAAGGCTCAAAGAAAAAGAAGAAAAAAAAAGAGTAAGGGGTTCTGAGATGCCATCCCATCTGTCTGCTTAAAAAAAGAAAAAGAAGAAAACCACACATTCTCCTGACATGAATGAAAAGGCTCAAAGAAAAAGAAGAAAAAAAAAGAGTAGGGGGTTCTGAGATGCCATCCCATCTGTCTGCTTAAAAAAAGAGAAAGAAGAAAACCACACATTCTCCTACTGACATGAATGAAAAGGCTCAAAGAAAAAGAAGAAAAAAAAAGAGTAAGGGGTTCTGAGATGCCATCCCATCTGTCTGCTTAAAAAAAGAAAAAGAAGAAAACCACACATTCTCCTACTGACATGAATGAAAAGGCTCAAAGAAAAAGAAGAAAAAAAAAGAGTAGGGGGTTCTGAGATGCCATCCCATCTGTCTGCTTAAAAAAAAAGAAAACCACACATTCTCCTACTGACATGAATGAAAAGGCTCAAAGAAAAAGAAGAAAAAAAAAGAGTAAGGGGTTCTGAGATGCCATCCCATCTGTCTGCTTAAAAAAAGAAAAAGAGGAAAACCACACATTCTCCTACCGACATGAATGAAAAGGCTCAAAGAAAAAGAAGAAAAAAAAGAGTAGGGGGTTCTGAGATGCCATCCCATCTGTCTGCTTAAAAAAAGAGAAAGAAGAAAACCACACATTCTCCTACTGACATGAATGAAAAGGCTCGGCATGCTGCGGCTCGGCGTCTACGCAGACAAGCACCACCAGAGCTTCGCCCCAAGCAACATCATTCACCACGTGGAGATCAGGGGCGGATCCAGAACCCCGTTTTGGGGGGGGGGGGGCAGAAAATTTTTAAGGATACTATTCTCCCATTCTTTCTTGTGCAAGAGGGGTTCACCCATGTTAAATTGCCCTCCGAGAAGGGGGGAGGGAGGGGGGTCGACTTCGTTTGGGGGGGGGGGGGGGGGCGGCCGCCCCCGTCGCCCCCCCCTTGGATCCGCCACTGGTGGAGATGCGGTCAATTTTTTGCCTCTTACCAAGATTGCAAAGAAAGATAAGTATGGCAATTAGGACTGAATAAAAATTCAGTCTTCAGATATGCTGGGAGAGAAAAAAAAATATATTGCCCCACCAGTTACCCGTAAGCTACAACAGGCGTGAAATAGTTCGTGTGTCTTCTACTGTTGAAACACCGTTTTTTTTTTGTTGTTTTTTTTTATAATATGTACGCGCGCTTTTTATGACATTGGCGGATCATTATTTATAAATACTAAAACTGCTACATGTCTCCTGTTCTCAAGAAAATATACAACAGATAACACGAACCTCCATCTGAGAAAAAAAGACGCAAAAACGGACAGTTTCGTCGTCGCGGGTCCACGTGGCCTTGTGCACTGAAGCCAAATGTATCCGCGTAGAACAGCTTAGCGGATAGAAAGAGAGAGAGAGAAAAGAGAAAGAAATAACATTTTGAGAATGCAAAGCGATCAAGAGAAAATTAAGCTTCAGTCGCAATAAGAATAATACAATCGCACGCGGGAAAGCAGACAGACTATGAACCAAGTGTCGTCTGCCATTCAGGCACGCTTTATCGCATCGCAGCGCTTTCAACTCCGTACGCTTGACTATTTGAAACTGCCAGTCCTAGGGAAGTCTGAAAGCAGGGATCGCTAGTATAAATGTGTATATGTAAAAAGAAACTTTGTCGCTTTCCGAAAAGAAACTAACACAAAGAAACAAACTCAAACACGAAGAAGCGACACTTAATCTACCCATCGATGTCGAGAGAGCTTCGGGCGATTTTGCGAATTCAACACCGTCTGCCGAATTCAATTTGCATGACAAGAGGCTACACGTAAGCGCACATCACAAGAGCGCCACACCGGCACTACCAGCGGGAGTCCGCTCTTTGCCCGAGCGATCCACAGGTGGCGACACTGTACTGCGCGACGCGATCGTTGCCACCAATGCTGCAACGATCTTCCCATTGTGAGTCAAAAGAAAACCTATTCCCCCTTCTGGCTGCGTTTTCAAACTTCCGACACGAATTTGTGCGAAAAACTAAATTACAAAATGCGTCGCGAGATGTCGCCAGCGTACTAAAGACGAGGCATGTTAGTATGTGTAACACAAAGCGATCGGGGCAACCGTTTTTCATACGCGGCAAACAATACGGACGTTCGTTCTAACGCATATGGGTGAAGTCGAACTCATCTCTGTTACGTCACGGCGCAGTGGTGGCGCGTCGGTCGCACTTCCGGCCTGGGGCTGTAGGCAGAAGTCCCCATGCTAGACGTGTATTCCTGCGTTGTTTTGAAAGGAACCAGACAAAAACCTGCCTTCTCGTTAACACCGCGACTGGGGCCGTACCAGGAGAGTCGAGAAAGGTTTGAAGGTCAGTTTTCACGTGCTCGGTTCGTCAGAGAATCTGGATATGTGCCGTGAAAAGGGAAAAGCAGACGCCGTCGGACAACGATTGCTTGGGCGGGAAGCACTTTGGGCTGAATTCACGGATACTCGTGGTCATCAGATTTATTTGTTTTGTTCCAACATGTGTGGGTCGCTACCTAATCGACGCCCGATCGGGACGTGCCTCGCTCGCTCCCCAAGAAGTCACCCACACATTGTGCGTTTTTAAAACAGTTTACTGAAACTCACGCCTCGGTGGTCAGCCTCGGTGGTCCTCGTCGTCCTCGTCGTCGTCCCTGTCGTCGCCGCCACACGCACTGTCCAGTCCGCCGTTTCCGAAGAGAGCCCCCCTTGTCCCGCTTCCCTTTTTGTATCCTCGCCCCCACCAAGCACGTGCCCACCACGACCCGTTCACGTGAGCACCCACGCCCTTGCCACGGTCCCCGCACGATCCCCGAGGGGCGCACCCCCGTCCAGGGATCCGGGTGAGCAGGTGACGGGCCGCTCGGCCTTGGCAGGGCGCGGGAAGAACGGGCGAAGGGGGCGAGGAAATGCGGGAAAGACGGGACTCCAGGGGGACGCGGCCGGACGGATCCCCACACATGAACGCCGGAAAACCGCCAAGTTGTGCGGACCACCTGCGGACATACGTTCAGTGCGTCTTCAAGTTCAAACGGCCGCCTGATCGTTCGAACTGTCGCCTGCTATTTCAAACGTTTTGTCGTCTGCTCTCTTAGACGACGCCGGCCCGTATACCAAATGTTGGCCCGGTACTTGCGATAAGAAGTAAGTGTAGGCCTCAAAAGACTTAAGTTTGAAGGTTGGTAAGCAGGCTCGATGTAAACAGTAGATACAAGGAGATGTTGATCATTGTTACCAGTGACCATCACCAACTTGTTATGCCTAATTCACTTGGTCCGATTCTGCTTGCGATTTTCAGTATCAACGTCGACCATCTCAGCTACGGTTCACGCTTTTGCAGCCCGAGCGGCGTCGCGACTGAAAATTGCGAGCGAAATCTCATCATGCGAATCAGGCTTTAGCGTACATACTGCGGCGTCCACGTGGAATGAATCGCTACATGTCACATTATTCACGCGAAGTTTTGCGGTGTAACGAGCCTCGGTAATTTCGCTGACACCGCTCAACTAGTCAGACATCGCCAGGAAGACGTAGAATCAACAATTCGAACGCGAAAAAGGGCAGGGGGACTCACACCGACGCCGATAACATCGCATTTCAGTGGTTTGTTTATGGGCGACGGCGAGCTTCTTGCCCACACCCCCATCGCGCATGCGCGGCGCCGGTGGCGTCCGCTAGGGGCGCTCCGGTTTGTTTGTAAATATTCTAATATTATAAATATTCTAAGCTTAAAGGGTAAGACAAAATGGCTAGGTGGCGTAAGCTACCGCCCGATCCAAAGGGCTCAGCCGTATTCATCCATCCATCCATCCATCCATCCATCCAAACATGAGTTGGTGTATATTAAATTAATACACAGGTACACCAAAGCGACCAAGTTGAAACAAAACGGGGTGATAATAATGGCATCAGTGTAATCAAATTGCACTAATTTCATTTTTTTTTTTTTTGTAGAAATGAGTATAGCGTTATTTGTCGCTCATACCCCCCCCCCCCCCCCCGACGATAATGCGCCGAGAAAACGAGGGAGAGGAGGAGTGGAGAGGGTACGTCAGAACGCCGAGCTTTGGTCGGAACGATTAGGGGGTAGACACAAAGCTAGCGGCCTTTGTCTCAACTGCACTCGTCGAACGCGCTACAACGCGGATCACGCCGGCGTCCGGCGATTGGCTTTCGCATTCGAACGCATTCGACGAATGCAGTAGAGACAAAAGGCCGCTGGCTTCAGGTGTTTACCCCCTAATCATTCCAACCAGAACTCGGCGTTCTGACGTACCCCACGCCCTCTCATCTCCTCCTCTCCCTCCGTTTCTCGGCGCATACTCTCCGACTGTAATTTTAATTAATTTGCCTCATTCTTTTTTTTAGGCACACAAAGGCGCACATAAACTGCACACCAACACGTGGCTCTGGCGTCACGCTGCTGCGGGGCGCTGCTGTCGGCGCATATGCGCGGACACTGCACGCGATTCCGGTTTCTGCGCAGGCGCATTGCCCGCATACGGGGCAAACACTGACTTGTTCGCAAACAGCGTGCTGGTTTATAGTCGCGGTGAAGATCAGCATCCGAACTTCGTTCCGAAAAAAATCCTATAAAGAAAGGATAGCTCCGTAGGCAACTGTAGCTCCGTCTGTTAAATGTGCCCTAAGCTGGTTTCTCGGATCTTTTAAAAATGGCAACAACTCACTCTGCGGGCTCTAAGCATCCTAGAAATCCATAAATCGTAACGATGCGCGGCCGATTTCCCTCTTAAAAAAGCAGTCAAAGATCGCGACACATCGAGGTCATCTCCGGCGATGGGAGGCGCATTGTTCCGGCAGCCAGGGTATACCATGTGACCGATGAAAACGCGACAATTCTTTGAGATTGCAAACGCAGTCATTAAAAAATGTGTATATGCTTTTGGAGATGAAAAAAAAAAAAAAAGTAGTCGAAAATTGTTACTTTTTCCGCGGTGAGGGATCATAAAGGCCTGTTCACACATGCAGCGGAGCGCTACAAGCATAGCGCTAACCTCGCGCTAAGCGCGTGCTGACCGGAGCGTTCACCAGCTTTGTATCGCACCGCCAAAACTGTTGCTCGTGGCAGGCGATAAGTAGCTGACTGCACGTGAGGAGCGCTACATCAGCGCTTCGCTCCATGTGAGAACCGGCCCTCATACTGCAATTATCGTCTCAAAAACAGCGTCGAAGGCGCGAGGATCCTTCGCTCGCTATTGGCTGACAGCGGTCCTGGTTTCGGAACATGGTCCTCCCATCGCCAGACATAAAATCAATGTGTTGCAATCTTCTTCTTTTTTTAATAGGAAAATTGGTTGCGTATTTTGAGATCGCCATATTTAGGCGATTTCAGGAACCTCCCAGGGCACCTTTAATGTCCGTAGTAGGGGCAAAGCAACTTCACAATAATTGCTATACTTTCAAGAACTAATGTAACCATAATCCCAATACCTTTTCTTTTTGGTTTCGGTTATTTGTAAATGTAATTGAACTGAACTACCGTTAAAGAATTTTCAGGGAAGTAATTCGAAATGTTTTTAATTGCAATATGGAAGTAATTTGCCCACCTCTGTCGCAAAATCGAGAGAGATGTTCTGTATAACTCGTTATCAAGAGAACACGCGGCTACGCCAGCCTTGATGAAAAAGCAATACAAATAAGCACGCTAATTTTGTACTTTTATGGAGAAAAGGCTATGCTTGAAGTATATTTTTTGCAGTATACATAGGTGTACTTTTAAAAAACACTTTTGGTGTATTTTAGAGGTGGGGTTTACCCTTCGACCCTGTCTGACATCCTTATCCAGATAGGCAAACAGTCAAACACTGGGAGCAATATCAAGACCTATGCATGACGCGTTACTTTAAAAAAACACACACACTTCAGCTGTCTAACTCTGATTCCTAATTTGGGTTTCTGTAGTGAGAACAGAGTTTCTTAATTTATACGTTTTGTGAACATATTATAAAAATTGGATTTATTCTGTTATTCTAGTGCTGGAAATAATGTTAAAGCAATTAATTATCTAAATACCCAAAAACCCATTGAAAGGCCCGTAGTTCAGTATTTCACATAACAATTATCTGAGGGGGAAAAGGCAGCGAGAACGCACAAATGTCAGCACTAATTTTTCAACAGATGCAATATTCTGTTACCTATTAGGTGTATGAAAGACCCTGTCTTGAAAGGGACACTCAAATCTCCAAAATATTTCGAAGTGCTTGGATCGAATACGAATGTCAGAAAACAAAGTTTCCGTGAACTTCTTCAACTAAATAATTACGATGTGAGACACATCTTGAGTTATGAAAGAATCCGAAATTAAGACCTGTACCGAGGAATTGAATCGAAAATAGAGGTTAGTTTCAGCTTCGCTCCAGAATTAAAATGTGCTTCCTGGCGTAAATATTACGCTAAACACCGTTTTTCTTTTCAGTACAAAGAGGTGACCTGCGCACATAATGACCTAGCTTCCTCGTATTACCAGAAATAATTTGTGTCGCTCAGTGAAGCTATCACAGTAGACAGGCTAGGCAGCGGCACGCATCTCCGACCCTCACTATACCCGCCATTTTGGAAAACGAGTGGCGCTACCTATAGTGAATTGGAGTCGCGAATACCCGCGCATTCGGGGCTGTTTTGTCGGTAGTTTCATAAGCGAAACAGCGTGGTGCAATCTAAAGACCCCAGGTCAGGAGTCGTGCAGGCAGTTACCAAATTAGCGCTCTGGAACGGAGAAACGCCGCCCTATATTCCAAAGTCTCGCCTTTCGCGCCTCGAAAACTTGTACCGCTAACTCATAACTCACTACAGTATCACGGCCGAGAGCTACGAACATATGCCCTCGTTCCGCGGATTTAAGAAGAGCTACAGACAAAAAATACCTGGGGAAAAAAAAAAAAAAAAGGAGTACAATCTGTCTAAAAAAGGCAAACATGGCTAACTGGCCGTGTCTAGACCGTTTCTTTGCGCAACCTCCAAAGACGTTCTTTTGCAACACTTCGTTTCGTCTAGACATTCACGCAATACCTTGACGAGAGAACAATGTCGTCTTAGTAAAAATGCGGCATCGTTGACGAAAAGAAGAGGCTTTCTTCGGTGCGCACGTTTTCCACACCGGTTCAAAAGGAGAAAAAAATAAAATCTCCGCAATTCCGCTGAGAGAGTTTCTGACACTCCTTCCTCGAATAAAGAAATGGTAGAGAGAAAGCGCCCCATTAACGTACCAGACGATTTTTCAAAAGTGGGCGCCACCATATAGCTGCTGCGCCAATTATCCCTTGTCCGCCGTTGTTTGGACACGTCCTCCGAGCTCGTATTGGACACGAGGGCCGTGTAAGTGTTCGGCCCGAGTTCGGCTCAGCCCGTGTCGAAACCGAGTGCCAAGTCAGGGTTCGGCGAGCACTCGGATCCGATCACGCGCATCTTGCCCCCCCAAAAAATTTGGCGACCGCCAATGTTGCTCGGTGGGGTTTTTGAAAACGGTCTATTGTGTTTTGTGTATGTTTAGACTGTGGGAAGTTATTTAGGTCCAATGGTAAAGTATATCTATTAGGATTAAGTTATCGGGATGTTAGCCGGCCCCAAAGGGTGTCTGGTGTCTCAGCTTTAGATTCGAAATTTAGCCGGTGCAGTACTCCTGCTAGCCTGCATGAGGCCTTTAACGTGCACCACGCAGTATTGATGCACTACTGCACGGCGGTATCATGATCATCCAGATCGAAACGGGAAGGGGTGAGGATTGATCCCTGGGTTCTCCAGCGCGAGCTTTGAATCTCATTAACGCTCACGTACGCCTTCCCGAGCGCGTTGGAAAGGCGGCCCGCCGCCGACCTCGGGCTCAGCCAGCAACCGACCGCGAGAAAACTGAAGAAAACTCCCTTCAAAACAAGATCACAAAAAAAAAAAAAAATCAAATTTCAGTTTTTTTACTTCGGTGAAGAAGGAAGAGCAGCGGAGCTGTACTATGTGCCGCCATCTATGAGCGACGGCGGTAACTGTCGAGAGGGTTGTGCCGAGAGTTATTTGTCCACGGACACGAAACTGGGGAAACTATAGCCCTGAAAGGGGCACTGACACGTCAAAATCATTTTTTTTTTATTATCCGAAACGATTGAAAACTGTGCCGGGACATTACCCTCAAAATTCGAAACTTGAGAATTCAGTATTTGTGAATTAAAAAAACAATTTCCAAATGCCGAATTTGAAGTTCCCGCGCGATCCCCGCCAGTGCAGTCAGTCATATTTTGCGGTCTCCTGCGACTCGACTTTCTCTCGGACCTCCGCTGACCCGATGCGAGGAGCAGGCGAGCTGGCGCGCGGGAAAAAACCGGTTTCTTCCCCAACTCGCCGATCTGCTCGAGCACCGCCAAGTTTTCTGAGAGAGGACACACATCTAGGAGGGGACATCTCACCGAACTCTGATTTTTGGTATTTCAAAAAGAGGGGCCATAGTGCGTTCGCAATTGCGTTAAAAAACATGTTTTACGATTGCCGTTATTAAATGTTATAAAAATGTCACCTACAAAGCTTCTAAATTTCCTGATTTTTGACGTCACCGATCAAAAGAAGCGAGGAGGTAGCGGCGGGAGATTTAAACGCCAAAAATAAAAAGGCGCGCGCGCGCGCGGGGAAATTTTTTTTCGCGATGCGGTTTTTTTTTTTGCGTGTCTATGACTACAACTTGCCTCGTTTTAGACAATAAAAAAAATACGACCTTTGGGGTGTCAGTGCCCCTTTAACAACTCCGCTGTAATAAAAAAAAAAAGGAACGTCTATTGGTAAATCCTTAGGGAATGCGTTAGCATGGCCCTTGGGAAACGCCACACGCGTCCCCTTTTGGGCAACGCTAATGCTGACCCCTTCGCTTTTCTGTTTAAGCTTTCACTTTTTCTTCCTCTATTTTTTGCTGCCTCCTTTTGGCTTCGTTACGGGGTCAGCGTTAGCGTTTCCCAAAGGGAGACATGTGTGGAGTTTCCTGGGGGTCATGCTCACGCGTTCCCTAGGTTTTCCTTTATTCTCTATTCTTTTTCGCCGAAGCGTGCTCGCCGAGCCCGCTTCACCCCTAGACCCATAGCCTCTGTCGCACACAGACCCGCGTCAGCTTGCAGCTTCTTGCGCCGCATTTCGGTGACTCGAGCTAGGCGCTGCTTCCGCTCCTCTGTCTCGTTCAGGGGCGGAAGCAGGTATTTCTTGAGGGGGGGTCAGGTGTTGGTCAACGTACCATATGTTTAAGACCACCCCCCCCCCTTTCCCGTTTCCATGCCCTAAATTTTTACACATGCAGAATTCAAGAGGGGGGTCAGGACATCCGAACCCCCCCCCTCTGAATCCGCCCCTGGTCTCGTTCGCTTGCAAGTCTAGACTCGCCCCAGCATCCTCGCGCGCATTGGCTTCCGCCCCGTGACGTCACCTCCCTATCGCCTTTCTCCTTCCCTACCCTCCTCCCCTCTACGCGGCGCGCTTCCCTTTCCACTGTTTTGTCCGCAAACGGACGCCGTCAGCTTTTCCTTGTCACGTGGGTACTGATGCGAATGCATTAATAAAATAAACGGGGTAGAGGATCCAACGTGGCGCTTGCGCATGCCCAGTGTGAAAACCTGGGATTCCGGCCGAACGCGTTGTCCGGGGTTGTTAGGCAGAAAAGAGATCCGTATTTTTCTCATCGCACAAATAAACTACGCGTTGCCCAGAACTTAGCCGGCGCCTAAATGGATGCCGGTTCGGACCAGCTGCCAAAGGCTTGTCGCCATCTAATGCAAAAGTTTAAGCGATTTTTGGAAACATTCGGGGAAAATATTTGGTCCATTCCCGGTGGTAGCAGACGTCATTCACCTCCATAGACTCGAGTGTGCGTGCTTCGATGGCCGCCATTTTCCCACTAAACTTGCCCAAAAATCACCTCTTTTTTTTTTTTTAATTTGGCATCTTGAGTTTAACCGCAAGCGTAGCATTCGGGCGCAGGCTGAACTTTCGGCGATCCGTAGCTCATTTTTGCCGCGAGAAAACAGGGTTCGCTTTCCCAACACCCCAGAAATTCGATACCTTCTCCTCCTCCTCGCAGCTCGCAATGCAAACGCGGTTTTGGAAACCCTCTCCAATCTAGACACACCGATTCAGGCACGGTCAGGGAGCATCCGGCACTGCAAGTTGCGAGAGTCACTCGACGATTCCCAGTTTACAGCAATCGAAGGAAACGCAGGTTGAACCGAGACTTCGCGACTGTATTTTTAAGCTTTATCGATTTTTTTCCGAGCCAGCGCTGATCGATGAGCCGTAACGGACACAATGCGACAGGTGCGCGATTCGCTGAAAAGAAGCGCTTACAACACTAAACACGGGATCTCCCCACAGGTGTATATGGCTCTGGCGTAAGGCCAAATCCGCAGCACAACGTTTGCGTATACCGTTTGCCCTTTGCGTATGCGTATAATGTGACTCAGCATGGATGAAGTACAGCGGCAGAGTGCTGTATAAAACCGTTTTTGTTTTCTGTTTTAGTTTTTAGGAGAGGCGTTAATTCATACGGGACGAACTGCTCATTTCGTGAGGGCTACTACGTAAAACCTAACACCGAAGCAAACTACGGAATACTTGGATCACGTCCGGTTTAATTTATAGTTTCTCCGCAAGCATATACGAGCCCCCGAATCGGGACCGATCAGTCACTGAGCGTAGATCGAGGGACTCTTAAAATAAATACAAGGTACAAAAAAGAGAGACAGCAAACGTCAAGTCTTGTTGGGATATCTTCGCGTCCGTGGGATGTAGCCTCGATGGAGAAGAGAGGAGCCTCGCGGTGAAAGGGACGTCCCGATGCATTTAGCAGACATTGCTCAGGTGACGTCACCAGCATGACGGTCGTCACGTGACACTGCTGACGTCACCAGCGTGCATGGTGTCATCACGTGGTCTCAGGACGTTACGTCACGCGACACCGTGACGTCAAGGGGACCTAGAAATGCTACGCTATTAAGAGCGCCTTTAAAATGTACAAACGAAACAGCTATTCTTTTTTAAGGTTTTTGTTACAAACGCATTTTTACCATAGTAAGATGAAGAAAGGTAAATTCCTTTTCTTTTCTTCAGTAGATTTTGGTTTTTGGTCGCCATAGTTAGTGCGCGCTGCATATTGCAAATGTAAATATTCGCCTAAAAATGCTAAAAAAATTTAAAAAATGGCAGCATTCCGATTATCTAGAAAAAGTAGGATCAATTTGATGCGTGGAAGTTTAGACGGCGGGAAGCCGTTTTTAAAATGGATTTCAAAGCGTTCCTTAAATCCTCCCCGCGCCGTCAACAAATCAAAATGCCCTGAAAAAAAAAAAAAAATGACGCAGCTCAACGCGAAAGAGAGAGAGAGAGAGAGAGAGAACTTCAGGGTCGGTTTTCGCAGCCGGCCTCGTCGGCGCGTTCGAACCAGAGGCGCATCGACTCCCGCGCGGTGCTGACACCCCGGGCCGGCATTGCCTCACGGCCACGCGTTTGGACACACCGACCGCAGACGGCAGCACCGCAGCGGCACGCAGCCAGGCAGCAAAGCACGGCCGAACGTTTTCGCAAACGGCGGATCAATTTCGAGCCCTCGGGGTTCCGGCTTAAAAGCCTCGAGCGGCGACCTTCACGGACGAAGTGACGGGAATGTCCCAGATTTGGCGACTGTTGCGACAGGACAAGGAACAACTGAAACATCTGCAGACGCAGCTAAAAAGAAAGAAAACGTTAGATATAAATTAATGCGATGCGGCGCTTACTTCGAAGTCCCCCACGATGGCGGGCATCTCAAACGAACGCTATACACGAACAAATCGAAAATAAAAAAGGGGAAAGTGAGAAATGAAACTACGGTGTCAGCAGCAGTGCACAACTGCGGAAAAAGCGTGTTCGGTGCCAAGTAAAAAAAAAGTTGGGAGAGACGAGCCTAAAAGGGAATCAAAACGAGAACGAAGGAAGCTCAGGGAATCGAAACAAATATCCCGGGACTGTCGTCCAATCGATGAGAGCCCCTCGGCACTTCGCAACTCGGAGCTCAACCCTAAAGCCAAAGTCGGACGTGACGTAGCGGTCTTCGGCCCCATGCACAGCGAGCCACTGTGGCTCAGTCCGCTCAGCTGCTGACAACGCTGGCTCGAGGGGGCCACCTCGAATATGCGCGGGTCTTCGTACGCATGAATGAATGCTAGTATATCCTCTAGTTTTCCATCTCAAGTTTTCGTGAAACGGGAAAGGAGGCCACTGAACTGGTTCTCCTCGAAAGTACAAAAAAAAAAAGGGGGGGGGGGGGGGGGGAAGGAAGGGGAAAACCGAAGTCTGGAGTCCGGCAACACGGGAAACGGACAAATGTACAAAATGGTACACAGTGCTCGAGGAAACGAAAGGAACCAGCGAAGCGCGTAGCCTCACTGAGTAACTGCGCACTCTAATCTGCGGTGACCATATGGCTCCGCCATGTGGTTACTCCCGAATGGCTATAAGAGTCTGTACGGGCGAGGCTACGCACTCCGTTTGTCTATTTCCTTTCGTTGAACACGTTCCCAAAGAGCGCGATCGAAGGGGCACAGGTGTGACACCGTGGCATCGACAAATATCACATGGCTTACACCCGGGCAAGGAAGGTACTTTCTAAAGCCTCGTGCCTGTGCCTCCCGATACTGCCGCGACCAATGTGGCGGCGCTGCTGTCCGGCCCGGGTTCGAGTCCGACCAGGGCCAAAACGTTCTATAAAAACCTTACATGTCGATTAAAAAACACTCCGAAAAAAAAAATAATTAAAACCTTTAACCGTTTTGAGCCTACAAAAGTCACGGCTCAACCGACCCGCGACCGGCAGTCGCTCGTGCGTCGCCGTCACAAATTCCAAATTACCTCACTTTTTCTTTTCGGCTCTCTATACATTTACGTTGTAAATCTACATGTTGAACGCTAAGTAGTAATCTATTAAAAACCGCGCCCAAGTTCCAATGTCATTATTATCGTGAAGTTTCGGGTATTTGCACCTTCTCTTCGGTTTCACGCAACCCTTTCAGCAAATTTAAATCATCCGATGCGCAAAGACTAATAGAATATGAACAAAAACACCGAGCAGCGCACTTACATCAAACATAATGGAATCGCGCGCACGGAGAGACAAACGGACAAACAAAAAAAAAAAGAAGAAAGAAAACACCGTTGAGAGCTCGGAGACGTTTGGATCATGTCGGATATATATACCAGCTCGCCGACTGTAATTACTCTGGACATATCATTACACCGTTGCTTCGACGATTTCACTTCCATTATGGCCACCACATTTAATACCCCCAATACGGGGCGACGCAAAGTGAGTACGCGCTCGCCGGACCAATGAATCGCGCTTGCTCCTTCATCGACCGACCCCGCTTCGGATGCTCGCGAGCACCCGAAGAGAGCGTGATCACGTGATCCAACACCGCGCCCTTCCGGCTTAGCCGTAAACGGATAAAAGTAACTAATCGTGAAACAGGTTCCACTCGTTTACTCAGCTAATAGCGATCGTGTAACTTTTTTGTCGCTTCCTCTTAGCAGCGTGGGCCAAAATAACAGCACTGCCAGAGCGACGCCATTATAGAGAACGAAACAAAGGGAAACAAAGTCCACCTCCACAGTGAGTGAGTCAAGGCGCCGTGACGTGTCTCAGTTAATCGGCGACGTTCCGGCCGCCCCGAATACCGTTAAGTTAAGATAAATTGCCCACGTAAAGTGATTACAGCACTGCGCGCGGAAAGGCGTATCGCGAAAACGCCCCCTTCGCCGTCAACGATATTCGGCTCTCCACTGTACTATAGCTGTTCTTTTACTTTCCTTCGTGTTTATGCACTGAGGAGAAAAAGAATGGAGAAAGGGGTACAAACGAGGCCGGGTGGCTCGCCGTAAATAAACGGTACACAGTAATGTTGTACACGCCACCGTAGCACGCTGCACGGAGAAACATAAGGTCACCGATTGTTCGGCCCGTGAAGAGATGAAACCTCCGCGGGAAATTTTCGTGCCCTCGTTTAGACTACAACACTGCGATGCACTACAGCTCACAAAAAATAATAATAATAATAAACAGCACGACACATTTATACCGTCGAACGTGAGGAGATAAAACAACGCATGAGTGGAGAGACGAAACGCGTAGAGAGTTATTGAAAATGTATAAAAACGCGAGAGTGGATGCGATTGGCCAGATAGTGTAGAAGGAAAATCCAGCAAGCCATGTCGCGCGCTAGATATGTGTTGCAGTACGCCTCGTTAGTCGTGTCGTCTGCAATGTAGCTAGCAGACCACCCGCGAGGTATGTCAAGCTCTAGTACGCCGAGTGGCTTCGCGTGTATACAGGAATCTCGCTTGCAAAGCAGACCGTCTACTACAGGGCTGCTCCTACCTGGGCGGTATACGGGCCCGTCAAGTACGCAGTCTGCCAGGTGGCCAGAGGGGATCGCCTGCGGAATTCGCTCGCGGTCACCGCAGGCGCGAGGTGCCCCCCACGTCGCGAGGTCGTCTCTCCAAGCAGACGCGTTTCGCGAGCGAGGAGGATGCATTGTCCCTTCGCTATTCTTATCGCCGCTTATTCATCCCCGAGAAGGGTGACACGTGTCACGTTCTTTTCCTCCGGGAGTATTTCTGTCGCTACGACGGCCGACTAGCCCGGAACGGGACATTCGACGCGTCACGGGAGTCCTGTCGGGTCTCCATTCAAGATGCAGACGGCAAATGGACGCTCGACGTTGCAGGAGGCGAAAAAGAAACACGACTCAATTTCAGCCTGTAGTCTCGTTGCTGTAACACGGAAAGGGGATCGAGCTGTACGCTTCGTCAAGCTCGTTTTCCACACAGTGTTCGGCGTTTGCCCGTCGGTGCCCGGAACGCGCCTTCAAGCGGTCTTTCGCGTCTCACCTGTACATCCCAAAGTGATCCCCAAGTGGCAACAAATGACGTCACAAAGGCCCAAGTGTCACGCTGTCGGATGTCGCGATCCTGGCGGTTGGTCGCAGACATGCTGGCGAAAGGGACGATCGACCGCGAGTGTCGCTCTCGTCGCGGCGTCCCAACTCCTGGCTGCCGATGCTTCCGTGCACTGTCACAGTGGAGAGCGACCTGGAGCAGAACGGGCGTCCGCCACAACCGCTGCTCTGACGCCGCCAG
Organism: Ixodes persulcatus; assembly: GCA_013358835.2. Lineage (NCBI taxonomy): Eukaryota > Metazoa > Arthropoda > Arachnida > Ixodida > Ixodidae > Ixodes > Ixodes persulcatus. The sequence goes on from JABSTQ010008978.1 coordinate 159,017, forward strand.
GACTGCGGTCGGTGACGTCGTGACACTCGTATGACGTCATCAAGCGGAACTCGAGGGACCACTCTTTGTAGAAAACACTCCCGTCAGAGACGCGTTCCAGAAGCCGTGGGAATTAGTGATGGACCGAATCTGCCGAACTTTTGAAGGAAAGTTCGGCCAAGATTCGGCAAACGTCTGCGCACGCGCGAGAACGCGACGGGGCGACGGGGCCATGGATTGCAAATAGACGCCGTGCGATCGTGCGGTTTCCATCGTACAGTGTAGTACTACCAGCGGTTACAGCAAGGCCACGGTGGAAGAAATGCATTTAGGTGATGACTTTATCCGACGCGGCGACCACATTATGTTCGGCGCATCGAGCGCGCTTCACTCGCACGGGGATAGATGGCGCCTAAGTATATATAGGGGCTTGTGAAGGCTTGTATAGAGGGCTTGTGAAGGAAATTCTCATCCCTGAGAATTTTCTCGGTCCCTGTGTACTGTGTGGTGAAACCATGGATTTATGTTGGTGCATTGGCACTGATTGCCTTTTACCCCGTGCGGTTGCTGTTTTTTAAACGAGAACATTCCGATGATGACTCAACGTGACAAAAATACTCCTATAAGTACAAAACTTCCCGACACAATCTACTGGGCTTTCAATTCTTTAGAGTAATTTAAAATAATTCCGTTAAACAGCTGGGTCGTGCTCGCATGCTTTGTCCCACATCATGTTTGGTAACAGTTCCGTAAATTGTTTACACACATTGCGTGGCTTTATCGGAGGTCGGGGGATTTTTTCCATCCTGCTCCTGCCTTCTTATTGAAAAAAAAAAAATAAATGCTAATGATGTTACATGGGGGCCTAAATAATTCTTTACATGCGCAGAAAGGTATTAGCATTACAAATGGTTTATATATACGATGTCAACTGTACTGTGGTACATACAAACCAAGTAAGCAGAAAACATTTTTATTTATGATGACATAGTGACTGAAATGATGACACAGTATGATGACATACTGACTGAAATGATGACACAGTATGATGACATACTGGCTGAAATTATGACACAGTGACTTAGTAGCGGTTATAGGACATAAATCAATTTCATCTATACACTCACAATATGGTGTCACCCCGTCTTACAGGTCTTACAGTTAACGTGTAAGGTACTTCGGGCAGCCATGGAAAATGCGGCGGAACAGCGCCTACAGATAGCACGGGCTTCTTTGGAGCATGGAGGAGAATCTCCCACCGAACTCCGCATGATACCATTTCGATATCAGTTCGTCGGGGAAATGATTGGCAAAAACATGCCACTAGGTAGTAACTTGCGATCGGCCCTCAGGATTGCACGACGCCATTACTCCTGGCGAGCGTCATTCGATGGAGCTTTAAACAAGGACACTCGCTCTGCAGAGTTCCGATAGCCCGAACTGTAGTTGGGAACGAAGCACGCCTTTCCAATCCTTATAGCATAACTTCTTCTTCGGGTTAAGGCTCACCTTAGGGCACGATGGTGGCACCTGCGATCGGCACAGCACCAAAGCAAAACACGAGGCCAGCCACTGGCCGCACACCACCACCACACACCCACACCGCGAAAAAGGCGAGCACGCCTTTTTTTTATGCATTTACAAGTCATGTTCGGTATTTCAAACTCAAAGCCGAAAGCAAAAGGCCCCAGAGGAATTCTCTAACGATCTGCATTCCTCCGTATTGAGAGGAAGTAAGCGCTGTGCCCGCACTTGTGGATACGGACTTCGAAGTAAATTTTTTTAAGGACACTACTCCAAATTTTATTAATGTTTATGGTTGGATATTGAGGTAACTGCTAAGTATAAATAGAAAAACTTGCATAGGCCAAATTTCTGCTCAGCAGAGCGCCTGTGCGAAGTCCCGTTCAAAACGCTCATAGCACGAGATTCAAGTATTAATAGCGGCCATACAAACAATATATTACAATTTCTGTTGGTAGTTTCTGATAGACTACTATATCAACTAGCTGTGAATAAAAAATAAAATAAATAAAAAGTGGGTTTTTTTTAGAAAATCGACTACAAACTTGCTAGTTTTTCGAAATTTTTGTTTTTCAGGCAGCTGTAGCGGATTATATACTTATCGCAAAATGTTGAAAGTATAATCAAAAGAAAGAGCTTAATTGGAGCTTTAAGGTGATATAAAGATCATAAAAATATGTTGATTAGGGCACACAGCACAGCTTGCTGAACTTCGTCAAATATCGTCGCAGAGAGGTGGTTTGACAAATAAAAACAAAATCATTAAAAATGTTATGACCTAGAAGCTTAATTAGCATAAAAAAGCATATGCCTAGAGTGTTCCCAAAAAGTTATATTGATGTAGCGTAAAAAGTATGGAAAAGGGATGGAGTGAAATATGGCACCTCCGATAAGCTGGAAAAACGTCAGTTTCCACCTTGACCGCTTCAACGGTCCATAACTTGAGAACAAAAAATCTGACGACATTGCCGTTTGCGTCTTCTTTTATTATAGGAATTGCCCCAAAACATATATTTTTTTCGTCAAAATTAAAAATTCAACCCTAAATCCGTGCCTGAGTTGAGATGAAATCACCCATATATACTTTTAGGCCTGGTAACAATGTATCTTTACCGAATCTTTAGAAAAGTTCGGCGAAAATTCGGCTTTGCCGAATCTCAAGATTCGGTGCCGAATTTTCGATTCGGCAAAAGTTCGGCCCATCACGTGAGTTTGATTCTTTACGCCAGCTTCCTCGGCCGGGCGCGGGGCGGAGATTGGGGCCGAGTGACACGGCCTCTGCGTCCGTGTTCGGCTGGGACCCCCGCGTTCAGCCGGGGTTTCACCGAGTGGGCAGAGCCCCGGCCGGCCGAACGGTGACACAGCGATCGACTACGTGAGCCGAGCGCTGCGTCAGAAACGTCGTTCCTGTAGTTTGTGCAACAGACAAAAGCCCAACATAAAGCGCGATCTCGCCTCGCTCCAAGCCGCGCTTTTAAATCGAACGAGGCAACGCACCTCGAGAGTAGCGTACTTGAGTGTCATTCTGATTTACCGCTTGGCGCCTCCGTCGTTCTTACACAACACATCCTACGCGCGCGAGCCCCCCAGAGAACGAGCCACGTCCAGCATGCGGGACGGTGCCGCCATCTCTGATTGAGGATACGAACTAGGAGGAAAGGGAGACAAGAGGGGAGAGGAGGGGGGCAGATGAATGAATATAGCTCCTGAAGCGGGAGCGGGCGACTGCTTGCGCCACCTAGTAAGAGCTTTCTACTCACTTTTTGAGATTACCGGAGGCGAGCGAATAGGCCCGTAGCTCTCAAGTTTCGAGCAGCGCTCCAGGCGAGCGAAATAGAATATTTGGATCGCGTTTCGAACATGGGTCAATACGCTTCCCCACTACAGTTCTTTACACTCCGTTCCATTCTATACTCTGTTTCATACTTAGCGTGCAACGCTGTCAAAGCTACTGGCGCGAGCGTGGGGCTTGATCTCGTGGATCATTTGCACGCGTTCTCGCGCAAACAAAACCATAGATGAAGCCACGCGCTCGCGCCAGTAGCTTGGACAGCGTTGCACGCTAAGTATGAAACAGAGTATAAGTGCCAGCGTAGCAGAGGCTACAGAAGCGAGCTGCGAGCTTTCAGCGTCCCTGTCAAGCACGCGCGCTTGTGCAGTGCGAGCATCGTTCAGGAGTACGTGCGTTTGCGAGTAGCTTCGGCTTCGCTATCACGTAAAGTGAAATATACGTGCTCGCAGAAGCTATGAAAGAATGCAAAGATGAAAGGAATGTTTAATGGAACGCTGCGGCTGCGAGCTGCATTTTTTTTTTTTTTTGCTTTTTTAGACGTTTTGTTACCGCGCATCTACAAATGCTGACAGATGCTCCTATTCGAATGTGGCACGTGCAAAATCGAACGTTACAGAGCCACCTGGATGGTGCAGCCAGCATAACATGGTCGCGTCTTGGGTAAGTATTCCGTAGGGTGCCTTCATGTGCGCTTTGCTTGGGGTGATGACATCTGGCCATTTTGTTTCGAACTGTTATTTTTATTTTTTGTTCTGAAGCGCGTGTCCCTGCACGCGCTCGTGGCGCTGACTGTGCTACGGCGACATTTTGTTTCCTGCGATTTCTTTGTATTTTCCCTGTGAGCGCGTGCTGTCGGCATCGGGTACTACAAACGATGGCATCACCCTAAACAGAAGGACATTGAGGCACTCTAGTATTCCGGACGCGCTCGCGCCCCCTGCCCCAGAGCAACGGGTCTATTGGCGGCGAGATGTTTCGGTGGCGCCCTCGTTCGGTTACCTTCCGTGACGTCATTACCTTGTGAACAACAAGTTCGATGGTGTTTGTAATGAGCGTGGTGGAAGCCTGAAATCATAGTGATCTCAAAGCAACACTGCCATCACCGTCAAAAATTGAAGTTCTTACATTCCACTTATTTCCGTCGATGAGACATCCCTTGCTGACGTCGTAGTCAGCATTCGGCCAATTGTGGTGGGCCGACCGCAGCGACGCTTTCGATCGCTCACGTCGCCAATAGAAGCACTCGGCCGCCCATCGGAAGGAGCGTGTTTGTCTTTCTCCGGAGCTCCGGTGCGCTCAGTGACCGTGCCCCGAGCGCACGGTTCCTCCTATGGTAACTGAAAGCGTAAAAAACTCGGGGCGTGACTTCTACTCTGTTGACGCTTCTAGCTTCGGGATTCCTTCTTCGGCCTTCTTATCACCTAATGCTGCAATCCGATCGGTTGCAGGATGGTAACGAGAAGCTCGCGACTGCGTTTCTCCGTCTGCTGAGGTGTAGACCGCGCATTAAGCCTTCGCAGACACACCGTGCATCCGTGCACGGCCCAGTGACTCGGCATTTTTCACCCGGATGACAGAGCTTGAAAGGTGGATAGGAACACTCATTCCATTATAAAGAACGAGCGTCAGCACGTGGCAGCAGTACACTAAACATTCTTACTTTATTATTTTTTTTTTTCACGATACTTCGATGCTACAGAAAAACAAAAGGAACAACGTCGTAAAGCCGATGGTGTGCGAGACTGGGACAGAACGAGCGACCGGCTGCTAAAGCAGGTGGCTCTTAAACCACGAACCATTTGGGAGGAAGCTTTGGGCACCAGCATGTTCGAAGGCAGTAACGTTGCAAATTGTTGCAACGTTACTGGTTACTGGTTCGAGTAATTTGAGAGCAACTTCCGACTTTTGGAGCAGCCAAGAGTTCATTTGGGAGCACAACCATACCCTTCACTCTCACCGACCCCTGCACTAATACTGTGTCAAGCATCGCGTGTTCGCGTGTCCAGCTGAGGACAGCGCTTCTCTGCCTTTCCGTTGGTGCGCAACCACTCCTTCGCGTATATTGCGAGGCATAATTCAATTGCAAAAGTAATTTAATTATACGCGTGTAGAGATTTAGGATGATGCAAAGTCAGCATATGTACAATAAATATGGCTGCAATAAATGCAGTTGAACTCGTTGGTGTTATTCTCAAGCTTTCATTCAAATGTTAAAGACAATTTAGTTTTAGTTTAAAAACGATTGACTGCATCCACGAACAGCTGAAGGTCTATTTAGAAGTGTTAGCAAAAACATAACAATCTAAAGCTAGAGAGCAGTCTAGTCACACTTAACAAACATGATTCATCACAGGCACGTAGCCAGGATTTTGTTTCGAGGGAGGGGGGGGGGGGGGGGGGGGGGCGCCCATGACAAAATGCTGTAGGCGGGGGAGGGGGAGAGGAGGCCCAGCAAAATGGAAGATTTCGGGGGGGGGGGGGGGGGGGGCGTTCCCATGCCTTGCCTCCCCCCCCCCCTGGCTACGTGCCTGCTTCCCTTTACCGAAGTTCGAAGTATCCTTCCTTAAATCTCGAATTTTTAAAACAAAACACGACCAATGATTCAGACCAGAGGATGTTGACGCCATATAAATTACCCGTAGTAAATTATACATACTAATCGTAGTTTCATTCTTCAAAATGTACTGCTACCTCAAATTTCAAGTATATGTATGTCACATCAGCATTCATCACCTTCTATTTATTTGCCCTTTTTGTTTTTAGTACCTCACAGACGCTGATCGCAGCTCAACCCTGAAAGAGTGTTCTACCCCTCAACATGAGGCTGAGGCTGCGACGAAGCGACCTACACAGAATCGCGATGTCAACTCCGCGGGCGTGGCTTCTCTGCAGTGCACCAGTGCGCGGTGAGGAGCGCACTCAACGGAACTGACTGAACCGCCCAAGCAGTTAAAACTTCAGATTGGGCGAGTTGGTTGCTCAGGTTGGTCGACATTACAGAGCACTCGAAAAACTGTCGCTCAAGCTTTCAAACACACAAAGAACAAAACCCTCACCAGGGTGTCTAGCAAATTATTTTGAAATTCCCTGACTTTTCTAGGTTTTCCCTGATAATTTCAGGTGAAATTCCCTGACCAATGTAGAGGCGGTTAAATATATAAGACCATTAAAACACAGGGCATTGAGCATCGAGCACTGTGAGGATCATTCTGCACGGGCTTAATCCAACTTGCATATTCCAAAGTATTCCGGTTCCTCCAGTCCCGATTAAACGAGCACTTTCTTGCCGCCGACATCGTCAGTGAAGAGGCCACTCCCGGAAACATGATGAAACCACGACGCTCAACCACAAATGTCAATAACCGAATGACAGTATGGCGGCATGGCCGCCAGATGCACACTTTCGGATACTTTCCACTTGAATTGGATTGGATTGGGGTCTGCGACTTTGACATTTCTTACTAAATCTAGTAGCTCTAACTGGATCTAGCTTAGTGTCGCACCCTCAATCCAATCCAATCCAAGGCTCGAACTGGATTTGTCGGCTGTTCCCTTTGCATCGGGTAGCATACTCTACATCGGGTGAGTAGAGCTCGCGCTCTGCTCTAAGCAGAATTTGTTGCCTATTTTTCTGCCCCTAAGTCCTCAAGCCTTTGCTCAGGGCACTCGATGGCGTTTCCGGCTCATTTTCCCTGACTGGACTCGCTTTTTGACAATATCCCTGACAATTCCCTGATTTTTCCCGGTAATTAAAATTTCCCTGACAATTCCCGGTTTTCCCGGTCACTAGACACCCTGCGGGCCACACAGCGCTCATTAACAACTCTGTATTGCGTGATAAACTTCTGCTTCTACTTCATATTAAAACAATTTTCTAATAGAAACAAAGACGAAAAACGCAAAAATTCCGTTCTAACGACTAGACAAACTTGCGGCTAAATAACAAATATATTTTTGTGACAATACTATAGACGGTGTACTAACTAACACATTTGTCCTACAGTCGTATAATGTTCTCGGCTTCGATAATTCCCCCTTTGTTAGCTGGTTGACACTTTCGCCTAGCACGGAGCAGTTGTTGGAATGCGCCGAACAACCACAATGAAAGTGAACTCCTAAATCATCAGAGTTGGCGTTGACGATGCTGGTGAGACCACGTGACACTCACGCGGCATTTGATGGCTGGTAGAGTCATCTACGGTGCATCGTGAGGTGAAACGGAGTATAGCATTCACACAACGACGCAAAAACCACCGGAAGTTCGAAGAATTCAGCAGTCACCCGCCGCAGACGCCAGCGCCCCCGAGTGAGCTCATGCTCCGTGATGAGATCCCACCGAAAGAAGCTGAACTGACGTCAGCCATCCCTTATTCCTCCATAACAATAGAATGGAAAGATTGGCCTTGTTTGTCTCCTTTCTTGTCCTGTTCTTTGGCACTTTGGATTCCATAACAACTCTGGGATTAGTATATGTTAAATAACGAGCACAATCGATCAAAAAGCGCGTGTGCTTTCCCCCCCTTTTAAGGTACGCCTAGCGAATCGCTCTACTACTCGGGCGATGATGCCTTCTCCGAAAGAAAATCGCAGAAATAAAATGGAACCACGGACGTGCAATACAAACAGGGCGTGAACAAAGACGGACGCACGCGAAGCAAACCCATCGCGCCTTTTCTCTACAAACACAGACGAGCGCGGACAAACAGAGGCTCGACATACATGCACACACGCTCGACGAGTACGCACACGTTACAGCGTATCGGCGAACGAACAAAAGGAAACCGACGGTAGAAATAGCAACGCGAACAGCCTCCTCCTCCCGGTGCTGACTGCTGCTGCTGCACGTCAGTCATGCACCGGCAGCGAAACATACCACAGCCTCATCTCTGCACTGCGGAGGCTAAACACACACATAACCACACACAAACACAACACATGCAGAAACACAACACATGCAGAAACACAAACACACAAGTACGCAAGAAGGCATACACACCCACGCATGCCCGCACATACACACAAACGGACAACCGAGGAAACAGAAAAGGAATATTTCGACTCGCGCGATTGCACCATTTCTTCGCGAACCACTCGTGCTACAAGCTTCCACGAAGCGAGCAGCGGGAACAAAAGCAAATAAATAGAGGCATACGCGATACAAACAAATATGGTATTCTTCTCGGCCCCCGTTCCGACTCGGAGAGCAAAGAAATTACGGTCATTGCTGCCGCCCGAGGCACGAGGAGGAGCCGCCTGCCGCCGTCTGTCCGGGTCAAGAGAGAAACGCGAGCCGTCGCCCGAGAAAGTGTAATAACCGCGGGGCGGAATAAGCGCGGCGGGGGAACGCGCGTACGTGAGCGCATTCCTCCGACAAACTCGGCTCCGCCGCCGCCGTTGCCTTCCGGGCGAGAAGAAAGGGGCCCGAAGAGCGAAGGAGGCTTCCCCAGTCTGGCGGCGGTGTTACGTGCGAACGGTGGCAAGGCCAGCCGGGGCAAGAGGATGCCGCCCCGCCGTTATCAAAACGTAACACGGCGCGACCTCGGCGGCATGCCGAAGAGCCAACAAAGCGCGGGGCGCCTTCGAAGGAGTTCGAGGAAGGCACCCGATTCCGCTGTAGAAGAACCAGATACGCGTATGGGAACATCGTGGCCGCTTGCGCGATCAGGGAGCACCCAGCCCAGCCCGAGGACTTGATCTTCCTTTCTCTCTTTTTGTTTCGCTTACACTTGTGAAAGAATCGCGTGCTTTTTACCAACCTTGGGAATAAGGAAGATTTAGGAGTTCTGGCTGTGTTTCTATAGAAAAAAATGCGAGGATGTCGACCAGTGAAAAAAAAAAAATTATCTGGACACTTCATTGTACGCACCGACGACATGTGCAACAAAAAGGGCTACCTTTCGCGGTACATCCAGAGAGAAGAACCAAAGTATAAAAAGTGCTACATATTCGTGATCCGAATCTGCTTCCTCTCGTGAGAATAGTGTTCCGAAATAGGCCCGACAGAGCATGATTTGTCTAACTCATTTTCGAACCAACACGTCCAGACTAAAGCTACCTACTGGTATCACATTTTCAACACAGAGCAAGCTGGTGACTGTTGGTCCTCACAACTTACAAAAAAGTTAGGCCGCTGCAGATTGCCCCATTCGTACGTATTGACCCCTTTTCCAGAGCGAACAGTACGCGGACGGTGGACCGCGAATTAGGAAAACGAAAGAGGGACAGAATGCAATATATACGGCACGGGATTTGAACTGACAACGAAACGTTTCCGTTCAAAATTTGCGAACGTGGGATGTCCGATGCCTCCCGAAACCCGAAGAAGCTTCGCAGCGGTCAACGTGAAAGCCTTCTCCGCGAGAAAGATTGCCGCCTCTTCCCCGTTACGACACGAGGCTATACGCAGATTGCTCGCCCTCCGCATGGGAAGCCGCAGCTGACTCCCCCGATTCCATTTCTCCGCCATCTCCCGTTACGGGCCGAATCCGATTCCACCGGTCGCTCCACCCCGAACAGCGCCAAGGCGGAATGTCGCCACAAAGCCCATTTTGCGCTCTCACCGTGGGAGTGACTGATGGAACCTTCGACAGAACCGATTGCGGTTCGTCCCCACACAGGGCTATCTCCCGTCCGTCCCTCGGGCGGCTGCCCATCCACTCTCCCTCCGGGAGGCCTCCCTCAAAACGGCCTGGTCCCAACTCCGTTTCACCTAACGATGAAGCGCAGTGGACGAGCCATCGAGGCCGCTGCAGTACCGTGCGAGTGACATCCCGGAAGAAAAGCCGACTCGAGATGACACGTTCACAGTAGTTCACGTCGCTCGGCTGGCTATATGGGTGGCTCCGTCCGTTTATCGTAAGCTCGAATAGCGTACACTGCTTGATCTCCGGATTTCCGCTCGTTTCTCGACACAGTGGGGAGAAAAGAAAGACCTAAAACATTTGGACTCAGACCAAACCGTGTTCGTGACTCACTTCTGCCAAAGCCCGCCCCATCCCGACCTGGCGAATTCCACAGGTCGTTTGGGAGCGCGCCGGGATAGACTTTTCTGGTGCGCTCCTCTTTCACTGGGCGTTCGGGATCGAGACGGACGTGTTCCCCTCGTCGTTTTGGATCAGCTCACTCTCCAGATCTCGATCCGGATCCGATGAAAGTCGCTCCGCGATTTCGGCGGATTCGACCGGAGGCCAGACTGGCCAGCCCTCAGCGCACACACGTGACTTCCTTTCTCGCCGGGCATCTCACGTCGGAAGAATTCGTAAGGGCCGCTCGCGAAATGCCGCCAGCTTTACTGCTATACTGCTGCTCCTTGATAACAGTTCGTTGTCAACTTTTTCGAGCAGCTACCTCCAGCAGCAGCAGCGATTCGAGTAGCAGTGACGACGAGGATTGCTTGTATTTACAACATGAATTCGACTGCCTTTTCGGACCTACACAGAAGAGGTCGAAAATCGAGACGTACACGGAAATTGTTCACGAGTATTTCGATCAAGAGGCAAGTGGGCTACGCTGATGCACATCGCTTATAAACACTTATCTTTCACATCGTGATTAACTTCGCTTGTGCGTTGAACGCATGTTGTTAGCGCCGCGATTGCGAAAGCATGTGCTTCGATATCGTGGACCGCGGGAAGGAGATTCCCGAGAAGGTGAAGGACGGGAAGGCACCCGCCGATCCCGGAGGAGTGCTCATGTTCCACCGGGTACCACCTCGGATCTGGTCTACTGATCCCGGCGCGCTCCAAAACGACCGGTGGAATTCGTCATACATGTACAAATTACTCAAAAAAGGTAGTTAAGTTAAGTTACTGAGTATCGACACCAAAAGTAATTGGAGTAGAGTAGAAATTACACATTTGTAATAGTATTTGAGTAAACTACTAACTACTGTAAAAAAGTAGCGAGTTACTTTGAAGTTACTTTCGAAGTTACTTTCTTATATTTTTGTGATAGCAAAATGAACAGCAGTTTTGATTCGTGAAAATCCCTGCGAGCTTGAAATAAATGCAGTCATTTTATGACTTGTGTTTTCACCAAAATAGTTTATTCGCTCGCTTAAGCAATTTACTTTCAAAGTTATTGATAGGAGAGTTTTCGCCTTTTCCTCCTAACGACGTCCCCAGCTCAGCTAAAAAGACGTTCCACCGACGCGCTGGATGGAACGGCAGCGTTGAGTTTGAGAAACCGGCTGTGCACGGTCGGGTAAGCGAGTGTTGGCATCTTAGGTGTCCATGACGAAACATGTGAGGTTTGCCTCGTTAGGGGGTTGTATAACAAACTCTCCTCCTTTTGTCTTTTTTCTTCGGCAAGTTGAGATTGTTATGACTCGCCCCTCTTTATTCACACGACGTTCGGGGAGTACGCTGAGCGAGTGCGTCTGACCGTCAAGGGTTCAAGTCTCACACCATGACGATGAGATCATCCGGACGACTGCGCGTATCGTTGCAGTGCTAGTGCTACGCTACCGAAAAAAAAAAAAAAGTTTTTTTTTTTTTGTTTTTAGCAGAGGATAAAAAGAATTAATACTTCGCCGCTGACGCCGGGTCCAATAAAGGGAACTCCCAAGGGTGACTCGGAACCCTCGCCGGCGACTACGGTATCCTTACGCGCCTGACACGCCTGACAAGTAAATCGTTTTCAACAAAGAGGAGGTCTCCTTGGCGTAGAAGGTCGGAAGGGCTCGAAGGATTACGTGAACAAGCATTGACGCTCGTACAGTTGCAGCTGGAAGAGGGAATGTGCTCCCATGAACGGATTATCCGTGTCTGCGTTTCTGTGCAGTGGAGTCCGGCTGTGCAAGCGAGTATTCGCTGACGACGAGGCGACGATGGGAAGTTGGGAACAGGCGCCCAGCTGCGAGGTCATGCCAGTGGCGCCTCCTGTAGAACCCCCAAACCGCCTGAGTCAGAACTCACAAAGGGCAGGCAACATGAAAACAACAACCTTCGGAGTGCCCCCGTCTTTGCTTGCACGGTTGCAGCTGAAGGCGCGGCGCGTGCGTGCATTACCGGATTAGGTCAATACCCGACCAAGGCTTGTTAAGCATCTCTTCCTGCGTTCGTGTGCGTCGGTGTTATGTTTTGGCTGCTCATCGCCGCCTTGGTCCAAGACTCCAAGGACGCCTGTGATGCATTTTCTACGGCTGCGAGTGCGAGGGGGCCCCTTGTTCGGGAAGACCGCTTCATCTGCCGGGGCTTTCGAAAGTAGTTAGTAATTTGAGTAGAAGTTACCCGAAAAATGTAGTTAAAGTAAACTACTAATTACCCAAATAAAGTTGTAATTTAAAGTTACCAAGTTACTCGGAAAAGTAGTTAAACAACAGTAGTTTGAGTAGAGTAGTTGAACTACGTCCAAGTCTGGAATTCGTCATAACACTGGCGGCACGACTAAACGTGGATTACGCCGGAACGCAGAAACGACTGACAGAGCCCCTACGACTATAAGTGGAATACGCTGGCGCGTCGGAACACGACGGACACCATCCGTCCCACACGTCAAACGCACCCTCCATTTTTTTTTAATTTGGGATTAGGCGGTAGTGGTAAACAAGGAGGGACAAAAGAACGGAAGCAAGAGCAAATCCGAGGGGCTCATCGCTCAGTAAGACGTCGTAACTATGAACCTCATCGCTTCACCCTCATTCACAAGCTCCATTTGGCATATTCACCAGTTCGCAGTCATCTGTACATGTATTATTTCAGTGCCACTCACTACACGCGGCGGCACGTGCATTCATGGTAAGCGTGCTCGCCTTCAATAATAATAATAATTATTATTATTATTATTATTATTGCTTTCATCCCGCACACAATAGAAAGGAACATGCTAACCAAATACAGCATGGGCCAATAATCATAATTGTCGCAGGGTATCTACTGCAACAGGTGTATCCATGTCACGGGCTTTCTTACACCGTGATCCTTGTCATATATCCATGGGTGCATCGTCCCGTCACACTCGGGAATCATATGAAGCTCGCTGATATACCGAGTGTTAGAATGCAACCCATGATTACCGAGTTTTGGTAGATCGTTCCTGTGACCACGCTAACGATATCCGATACCCATGCGAAAAGGTGCCGGCGGAGTACATGGGGCATTGTTACCGAAGTTATCGGAACAATATGCCGAAACTCCCTACTGTCTAATCTTGCAGAGCGTATCGCTGACGGCAGTTTGTGAACTGTCGTTTATCCGTGCTGCGCCGAAGACGTGCGGCGGTTTTCCCACCGACCTTTTATAGGTCCACATGATGACTCCCAGTTCGCTTCGAACTGCACTTCATCCAGAGTGATCACCGCTCCAACAGAGCACATGTAATCCCCTTTCCTCCGTTTCACATTTCGGCCACCAGGCGCACTCCAGTTTCCGTCGCACACTCGCCTAGGCGGTAGCTCCCCGCATGCTCTCCTTCGAGTCTTTCCCGCCGGGTGGCGTCGAGTCCTCTAAAGTACCAAATATTCGGCTTCACCTAAAAAAAAAAAAAAAAAAAAAAAAAGCGAACGCGGGGTTATGATTGGACACGAGTAGTGCGTGAGCGCTCGGCTAAGGCTCGCGTCCAATCAGTGAAAACACGAACCTCAGCCGAAAGCAGCGTAAGCACTCGTGTCCAATCCGAGCCAACCGTTGGCCCTCTTTAGCTGACGCGGGAAATTCAGCACTACGGCCTATACGGGCCTAGCCATCTGTAGTCGGTTGCAGGTTAAAGGACAAGCTACTCCCCCGCAAAGCCCTCCAGTCTTTCTACCTTAGCAGAAAGAACGCCGGAGAAGCGTCCTCCTCTCCGGCGTTCGCTCTGCTAAAGTGGAGAGGGTGGAGGGCTTCGTGGGAGGTACTGCGCTTTTAAAACCTGCGTGCCTTCCCAGACTTGAGGGGGGGGGGGAAAGAAAAAAAATACCAATGTCCAGTACCGCGCGCGCGGCTGTTGGCTGCACAAATAGCGGCAAAAAACATTTCCAATGTAAACAGGCCTTTTTTTTTTTTTAAGGTTTAAGACATAATAAATTTAGAAAGCGCAAAAGTAAGACGAAGATGGACGCAAGCGCCGCGGTGACAAAACCCAGGCGAAACGCCTTTGGCAGCCATCTGCGAACTCTCGTGTTTGTTTTGCCCGCTTCCTCGGGGAGGTACTGAAATCTATCGACGGAGCCGTACGTGGCATTCTTGGCGCGCATAATTCGTGCGGACGAGTGGCTTCTATAAAAGGGCCGTATCTCCGCTTTCGCGACGCAAGAGGCGTGCCTTCGAGAGACGAAGATTTCGCTCTCTCCCCGTTTGTTGACGCACCTTCGCGCCGAGGTCACCCCTCGTTTGCGCTGTACACACATGCCGGGCAGCGATGAGGCAGGACGCCACTTATTAGTTCATTTAATAATTCATGTATTTCAATAAATTCTCGCAGTGCCGAAACAGACATGTATCCCGCTCGAACCTAAAGAATGCGCGCGGGAAAGGATCCCGGCCAGTGCTCACAAAAGCGCGAAGACAGCGCTGCTTCAGCAGCAGTAAGCTAGCGCTGCAGTGTGTGTGCGTGTGTGTGAACAGGAAAATTCCAAGTTCCATGCCGCGGAGCGCTGATGTAGCGCTGTATTGCACGTGTGGACGTGCCTTTAAAAACATTACGAATCATGAAACCAAATTTATACAAATATATACTACCAAAGCATCCAAATCAGAAACAGCACATCGTCAAAACAGAGCAACGGCTACAAAAGTACGATCACAATGCGGGGGTACATGTAAATATGCGCTATCAGTTGACACCCTCTACCAGCCGGCAAGTCGTTCCCCTCCGATATGGTTCTCTCGGAACGAACGATAACTTTGGGGCTTCGGGGGTCCTTCAAGAATGTACAAATGAACTGAGTGATGACTATTGTTGATGGCCTATTGGCTCTCCTCCTGGATTGCTGTATAAGCCATTCCCGAAGAACTACGACCGAAACACGACGAAAGAAAAGAAAAACGTGTTCAAATATGGTGGAACGGAAAACAAACATGACGTTGACAACGGACCACAAGCCCGGCCAATTCAGCAGACCGAGACGGACCAAGCCAAAATAATCTTCGCACAAGGGCGCGCCACCGTCGCCTCCAAACTGCAAAATGCGCGTGAGCGTGTCAGCGATAGACGGGCACCACGTGCGTCGACATACGAGCATTTCGAAGGCAATAGCTCAAACGTACTTGGAAACTTTGAAGAAAAGAAACAGCGTAATAAATCGAGAAATTTAAAACTCCCTCCAGCGTCTCTCTAACTGCGCTCAAAAATTTATATAAAGGAACGCTGAACATCACGCGTCACACGGGTATTAATCTCAGTTCCGCAACGAGGGGCACTGTAAAGGATTGGGCACGTTCAACCCACGTCTCGAAGGGGGGGAGGGGGGCGTCTATGCTTTGGCGCCCTGGTTGAGGCCCCAACGCAAACAAAGACGACCCCCGGGGCAAGGACGACGTCGTCACACCGCCACTGGACGACGACGACGCGCAAACAGTGCTCGGCAAACACGGGCCGCAAAGATCACACGCACGCACACACTGTGCCCCGGGAAAGCTAAAGCAAACACGTCTCCGCGGCATCCCCAAACACACAGACAAACCAGTACAAACACGGAGAAACGGACCCGTTGTGACAAAGCCCCGCAAGCAGCCTCGCACCGCAATGCCAACACGGGAGCATGCGCAGGCACACACGCACACTGTGCGTAAACAAAAGCGCAAATATTCGAAGGCGGTCGCGATCGGACAAACACGGCGGGTCTCACTACGCAAAATCGCATTTCCAGATTGCTCGCCGTTTCCAGCATGATTTCCTCTTCTAGGAGTGTACCTCTGGCGAAATACCTCGCGCAAAGGGCTTCTATAGTGCTTCTGCGATTCGGTGTAGTTCTTCGTCCTCTTGCGTAGTAGAAACTAAACTAATAGACGTTTCTGAGATCGTCTGTTCTTGGTGATAACTTATCTTACCGGTTCCAAGAATCCTAGAAATAAAAACATTGTGCTTGTGCTAAGTCTATTTCCATATTAAAGATCTTATAGAAATTTGCGCCAAGTCCCTTTCTGAGCGGAAAAATATGGAGCACCGAATCCAGGGGAGGCGCCGGCGGTTAGACGACGGGCTCGCGTCAGCCAGTCGCGAGCCGCCTCTCTCGGAAAGGCGGCTTGCGATTGGCTGGCGCGCGCCCGTCGTCACCCCGCAGGCGCCTCCGCTGGATTATGTGCTCCAGATGTTTTTCGCTCAGAAAGGGACGTGGCGCAAATTTCTATCCGATTTTTAATGTGGAAATAGACGTCACACAAGCATAATTTTTTGTTTTATTGATAGGATGATTGGAGCCCGTAGAATGAGTTATCACCAAGAACAGACGATCTCAGAAACGTGTTTAGTGCACCTTTAAGTGTCTGCTTCCTCACTAGAATTAAAAGAACCAAAACCGAACAGGACGAAAACGAAGACGTCGAAATCCATGCAGCCTCGGTTCTTTCAATTCTAGTGAGGAAGCAGACACTTCATCGTTTTGTTTATACAACGGAAGATGACGAAGGGCTACACCGAATCGCACAAGAATGTCCCATGAGCGAATTGGGGGACCGTTTCAACCTTTTGCTGCAGAACTATCCATGGTAAAGGGTGTACTGCTCGAGCGATCGAATGTTGTCCTAGGACACTCCGAAAACAAATGAAAAGCGTATATATGAAAGGCACCTTGGCATCGCCAAATGCAAGTGCAAAAATGCTGATGTTCTGGTTCGGAATGGCGTCCGAGATCCAGGATATCGTCAGCCGCTGCGAGAAGTGCAAGCATCATGCGTATCGTCAGCCCAAAGCGATCATGATGCGACATACACCGAGCCAACCATGGGAGCGTGTGGAAGTATAGGGCTCTGCCAGTATGCTCGAACGTCATTCCTTGTGCTCTACGACTTATACTCGAACTTCCCACAAGTAGAACTTCTACCCGATACAATTACAACCACCGTAGTCAACAAACTTTCCCGTATATTTGCGAGGCATCGGATGCCTCTGCAAGTATGCTCTGACAACGAGCCACAGTTTATCTCACGAGAATTCAGAGCGTCTGCCTCAAAGCATGGGTTTAAACATGTGACCTCGAGCCCAGAATTCTCACGGTCCAACGGCCTGGCCGAAGAGGGAGTACAAGTTATAAAGAGCTTACTTAAGTCAACCAATCACGCAGATGAAGATTTCTACCTGGGTTTGTTAAATTACAGATCCTTACCATTAGAAGGAGGAAAGTAACCTGGCGAACTTCGGCTGAGTCCCCGGATCCGTTCCAGGATACCTGACTTCAAAGAATCATTACGGTGCTGCCCAGAAACAAACGGACAAAAATCATTGGACAAAACCTCTCATCGTTGCAACCTGCAGACGTTATTCGATCTGGATGAGCATCGTACCGGCGTGCGGTCGTGTATCACTACTGCATGGTGCGCGTTAAAGACTCCAGGCTAGCGGTTGTACTGCACTGGCTAAATTGCTCATCTACAGCGAGTGACTCATCGCAGCTTTGAAATGGCTGACCAACTACACGCTGTATAAATATCCACACAACCCCTATTATTATTATTATTGGAGACGTTATCCATGTACGACACGATGACGGTTGGACAGTGAAAGCTCTAGTCGAGACATTGGTAGCACCGAGATCTTACTAGGCCACAGCCCAAGACGGACGTAATCTTCGAAGAAATAGGAAGCACCTTACTCCCTTCCTCCGAAGACTTCGATGCTCCGGACAGGTCACAGGGAACGGAGGAGTCTAACAAAGACATTGAAGTGCGGACTTCACCTACGGCGTCGCATGTGTGCTGTAAGAACAGCTTCGTCTGCAGCTGAACCACACGTAACGCTGCGACAGCAAGAAAACCGCACCGACATTCCCGTTCGCACCTCAGCGCGGTTGAGGCAATCATGCCGTCACCTGGGACATGCCACGAACATTAAGCAGATTGCGTGAGTCCGCAAGCCCGGCATTCCTGCTCACCCAGTAAAGAAGACAGGGGGTGTGTATCGGGACATGCCAGCACGAGATGTACTACATAGACGAGTAGGAGAAGACGATAAGGTGATATTCCCCTGCTCGCCATGATGGTCTTGCGTCGTCGTCCATAATACAAAGGTAAGGAAAACGAGAAATAACTCGCCAAAATAAAAAATAGCCTTTTTTTTTTTTTGTTTTAGGCGACCCGTGTAGTCTTTAGTTGCCGTACCACTCTTTCACAAAAGCACGTCCTTTTTTTTTTTTGCGGGTTGGGTTATTTGTATAGACGCTTTGCACACGCGCCTGATTACAACCACATTGCTGACCTTGTCTTGTCTTACCCAGATGCTGAGTCAGTGAAGCGGGCGTTGACGAGCCTCCACAAAGGCCGATGCTCGGGAGGAAGAGTAGAATGCCATAGCCTGCCCTTCTCTGGTCATGATGAAGTGAAGTAAAGGTAATAAGAGAAAACAAAAACTGAAGGCAGCCATGCACAACTGCTGCAAAGCGTCTATACTTAAAAAAAAAAAAAGTTTAAGGCGTATTTGTCGTGCCTATGAACGCCATGTTGGCCTCGCGTCTAAAACCAGCAATGACGACAGTAATACCCAGAACTCCCTACGATAGATCCAAATAAATAGGGCGAACTTCAAGCGGGGACCTGAGACATTTGATGAGCGGGAAGCTCATTATATGTGGACGACAATCCCTTCAGAGCGCCCACAGATTTTGGCGTCAAGGACTGCAGCGTTTTGAAATTCGAGAAATCCTCAAACCTCACCCCTTTTAGTTGTCGGGCCCGTTAAGCATTTAGTCAGGGACAATGACCTACTGTAATCCTGACCTGCCCACAGAGGGCCTTCCTATGAAAGACGCTGTCGCCAGTGAAGTGCGTCGCTTTGCCATCGGGGGCGCTCGGTAAAGGCTTTTCTTAGAGTTCCTGTATAGGCTCCCTACGGGAGCCAGAGTTGCGCGTTTGATTCCACATGCCGCGTGCCGCCCTCGCCGCTATTCGCCGAGATCCGATCACGTGAGGAGCCGTATCAAGTGTCGTGCAGCAAAGTAGACGTTGCACGCGCCCCGGCGTACGTTCCCAGGCTTTTGAGCCCGCCGCGCGCATCGAACGCGCGGCGCTGCTATTCGCCGAATTCAGTCACGTGAGGAGCTGGATCCACATGCCATGCGTGAACGCGCAACTCTGGCTCCCGTAGGGAGCCTATACAGGAACTCTAGGTTTTCGGCAACCTAGAGGTGCTTCCCAGCCTTTCTAGCGCACGGTCCGCACGGCGCGCGGCTGGTGATATCTGTTTCTCGGGGACACCGCGTACCGTAGCGTGGCGCCAGCAGGCAGGCTGCAGCAGAGCCGTTTATACTGGGCTGCAGTATAGAGGTAGCACGTAGCAGGGTGCATCGCCCTCATGTTTGCTTAAATCGAAATAGCGCGTTTCTCAGGCACTGAAGCGCAATGGCGTTTCTAGGCCCCGACTGCTCTCGTGCCATCGTCGAAATAAGGCGCGTTCTCGAATCACCCATAAATTGCTACTGCGCTGGTAGCCGGCGCCTCTAGTGACGAATCTGTCACGTGACCACCGACTGACGACTCGACCCCGCGAGGAGAGCAGGTCAGGACCAGACAAGGCCGCCGCGCCTTACGCGCCTTCGGTTGGTATCCGCGTATAGACCTTTTCTGTGTACTCTCGTCCCCAGCCACCCAATAGTTGTATCCGGTATGGGCGACAAAAAAAATAATCCAACGTTTCAACCTGCAAATAGTAAAAAAATAAAGGGGAGGCAAAACGAGAAAGTGTGACGGTTACGCTTATATCCTAAATGCCCTCTATTGGGGTGGCAAAGGCAAAACAATGTTTTCGCCCATACTGGAAGTGACGACAATTCAAGATGGCGGCGCACTTGCAGAAAAGGTCTATACTAGTCTTGTGCGAATAGTGGATTTTGAGTCCGAAGCGAATTCGAAGCGAATAGTGGTTTTGGCCGAATATTTTCGATTCGAATATCGAATAGTTTTTCCACGCCTTTCACTACCATTGCATAATGCTTAGACGAAAACCCAGCTAAACCTGTAAAGGTTATTCCACTTTTTCATTCATAAGCTAAGCTTAATCTATCTATATTTATGAACTGTGATCTCAGAAGGTCTGGTGTCTTGGGATGGCAAGTAAACGACGGATTTAACATAAAATGCATCCTATATAGATGGCCAACTATACCAATTGAGTGAATTTACAAATCTTGATATATAAAATATTCTTTCTTTAATCTCAAGTTAAAAAAGAATGAGTCGCGCATGATGAACACAGGTTGTAAAAGCATCTCTGCCTAACATAAGTTTAATTTTGAAACTTTTACTACAATGTAGATATACACATTCACAAAGTTTCCATTTATTTTCAAATACAGTCGGCACGAGTGCACCATCCCGCTTTGAATGTATGCTTTTCTTCCGAGCACGCAATCACGATATTGTTTATCGCGGCAGGTTACCCCGTTAAGTGCGCTTCTTACCGAGCACCGATGTAATGCGGAGAAGCAACACCCGCGGAGCTCACTTCCGCGGGGTTTGCTTCTCCGCAGCGCACCGGTGCTTGGTAAGAAGCGCACTCAACGGGGCTAACCCGCCGTAATCAACACTTCGAAAAACGCGAATAGTGCAGTTCTTTTCGAAGCGAATATCGAATAGTGTAATATTCGGAACTACTATTCGAAATTTCGAATATTCGCACAACCCTAGTCTATACCCTAGGAAACAAAAAAAGTCTTTATGCAGCGCCGCGAAGTGGTGGCGTGACGAAACGCTGCGGCCGCGCTCATGTACTCGAAGGTGCGCGCAGGCACGTTCTACTGTGTGCAGGTCAGGGTTACAGTAGGTCAACCGTGAACGGGGGCACCAGCAAGTGGCTAATTAACGAATATTCGTAACCCAATAGTTAGAAGATAAAAGCGCTGAAAATGACGGACAAGTGACGACAATGACGAACACCATAGCTTAGTGGTGTCCTTCGTTTTTAGCGCTTTTATCCTCTACATTGAATTACCTAGCCCCAATACACAGCACCCTTTTAAAACATTTTAAAAGCCGCTTTAATTGGGTCATAAAGCTGCGGAAACAGGCTCGAAAGCAGTCATATCCAAAGGTCAAACCTATTTTCAACCCTCATGGGAAGACAGACCGTGCTTCCAGACGCTCGTCGATCATTGCCGGTATAGCTCTTACGGCGCCCGATTTCGAAATAGCGCTATTGAGCCGCCCACGACAATGCTCTCCTTGTCCCGAACGCTGCTTCCCTTAGCGGACTCACGCCGCCCCTTCGGTACAAGGTTGAACAGGTTTGGTTCTAGAATAGATGCCAGCTCGTTCCTCTACTGAACTTAACTTATACAATAAGCGCTGCGGCGTTGTCGAGTGTTTTGTTTTGCCGATTTTTCTTGTTTACTGACGTCATACTACAAATAACCGAGGGCCAACGTTACTAGATTACCTCGTTAACGTAGCAGCTTGGGCGAGTTGGTTGCTCATATTAACACACACTGCAGCGCGCTACTGCAAAAGTACACTCACTCCTTACACACAAAAAGAAAGGAAAAATTCACAAAAAGAAAGGAAGCCGCAGCGCGGTTCGTTTCAATTTTTCCTTTCTTTTCCTTTCTAAGGTGTGAGTGTACTTTTGCAGTAGTGCGCTGTAGTGTGTGTTAAGAGATGACCTCGGTTGTTAACCAAACTCCCGTCCCTTTCACTCCCTCGAAAGTCCCTTGATGCTTCTTTTTATAAGTAACGACGACAACTAAACAAACGACAAAGCACATTCCACAGGAACAAAATGGCGTCATTCAGACTCAGTACACTCCTCTGCTGTGAGCCGCCATTCGCTTCCTAAAATCTGCACCGCAACGTTACTAGAACAACTCAGTTGGGAAACTGGCATAGGAGCCTGCTTTGAAAATGTGGCTCCGATCCACTCGGCAGTTCTCGAACTGGCTGGTTGGCCAGTTCGAGGTTACTGGCTGGTTCGAGGTTATGCGAAAAAGGTCTATAGACCTTTTTCGCATAACCTCAAACCAGCCAGTAACTGACGTACCCTCGACCTGGTGCATTTTTGGATTGCCCGCTGACACAGGGTATGCAACCGCCAAGGGTATGGGCAAAAAGGCTTAAAAACGGACGTCGTGCATGAGGTAGTTCCGAGTGCTCCTTTTTACCGTGCTGCAATTTCCGAAAATCTACGGTTGTCTGGCTACCACTGCGTGGTCGTCGGATGGATAAATAATTTTAAAAAGCATAAGAACAATAGCAGAAAGTGTGCCATGAGCACTAGAAGCTGCAGCGCGAGTGTGGCTGCAATGTTATCGAGCTTCGCATTTTCCCCAAGAATCCTTATTTATGAAGTCAGTCGATTGCGAGCTTGAATCGCGAGAGATTCGTATCAGACTCAACGTCACGTTTAAGCTCACGACCACTTCGTCCACGACAAGAGGACCGATTTTCATTCCCGGTGCAGGGGGTTCAATTAGGTTTTCACTGCAAGCCCCATGGTATGTGAAAGGTATGAGAAAGTCTACATGCCACCACTCAAGATGGAGCTATCAAATGCCGAGAGTTTACCTGCATAGACTACATTAAACTGCTCATATATACTTCGCTGTGGAAACTCAATCAAAACACCCCACCGTCTTCGTCGTCGTTCTCTCGAGGAGGCAAGGTGATGGCCTGTGAGTAGCCAATTGGATACAACCGGACAAGCTCCAACCAAGTTATTGCAGCTCACCATAGCCAAGTCTAGCCAAGTTCCCCCCATACCCACACCGTTGCCTACCCAGATAGTTGTGCTGCCAGAATTAGCCGGTATTTCTTTTCTAAACCGCTAGACGGCGTCGTCGGCGCCGCAATTCTTAAGATGGCGCCGCCGTTAAAGAAAGGGTCTATAGGGAGTATTCACTGGCGGCCATAGCTGTGTGCGCGAATGCTGAGCGCGGGCTGATGGCGAGCTTCCACAGTTCTTTTGCAACGTGCATACCGCACCATCAAGAGTGCCGGTCTTAGCAGCCTATAGACCATTTGCTGTATTACCCAAGCATCAAGGAGAATGCAGGGATTGGTGTTCCACGCGAAACACGAGCACGTCTTCCCCGTATAAAATATTCGAAGTAAATAACCAAAATAAAGCGTTGACGAACGCGCGTGCAAGATACAATTTGTTTTAGGTTTTTGCTTTGGAAAATTTACTACTGCTGAGGCCAGCACGTGCGGCGCGTGGAACACCAATCCCTGCAATGCGCTCTAAACAGCACTCACAAATATGGCGTCCAGTGAACACTCCCTATAAGGAGTATTCACTGGGCGCCATATTTGTGGGTGCTGTCTAGAGTGCATGCTCAGAACGAGCCCCCATTAATAGGCTGCTAAAACCGGCCATTTTGACGGTGTGGAATGCACGTTGCAAAAGAACCCTGGAAGCTAGCCATCAGCCGCCAGTGAATACTTCCTATAAGTAACGTTGACAGCAACGCGTATTCGTGGCTTGCGCGTGGCATCATCGCACCAGACGCACGTTGGCATGCAACGCTAGTTTAGGTGCTGCCCCGTCGGCCATGGGTGCCCCGCCATCGGCAATCAGAATGCGCTCTCCGGGTTTCTACGGTGTAATCATTTCTTTCTTTCTTTCACTTTTTTTTTCTTTCCTTCGGGACGCTGTATAAAACGCGGCACGCTTCCTAACTGGCTTTTTTCGATGGTGGCCGGCGAGTTTTTAATTTAATTCTCATACCCGAATATTAATTAATTCCAAAAATAACTACGCGAGACTACTGAGTATACTTAACCATTCCAAACTCTAGGAGCCTTACCTAGATAGGCCCCTTGACAGTAAACAATAAGGCAGTTTTTCTTTGTTTGTTTGTTTGTTGTTGTTTTTGTAAAAGGGGGGGGGGGAGATTATACGATGGGCATTTTTAACGAGAAAATATTGGCCTCGTGTCCCGTCACACAACGCGTGTATATACTAAAAATTGTGGAGAAAAAAAAATGTTTAAACTTACGCAACGTCAAAAAGTGACCATGATGCCGCCTATATATCGTCGCGCCAGGTGCCGCATCAAAATTCGGGCTAGGGCAAAATAACGTCGCAACATGTGGCCATAATTGCTCCGCGTAGGTACATTCGACGCACGAACCCCGTGAAGCGGAGAAGAAATTGGCGTCGCGTGTATTTCGCCTCTTGTTCCGCTGCTGCTGACTCGCCCCATCTGCCGCCAGGGACGACGAGGTCGCACCGTTCACGACATCCAAAGTTTACAAATCTCCGCAGAGATTTCGCTATCGGTGCAACATCTAAAACCGCATTAAATGTGCGAACGTTTTCGCTGTGTGTACTCTCTGCGCCAAACTAAGAAGAAAAAAAAAGAAGTGCAACGACACCGCGCTGCGGACCAATCTAGTATATATCACGGGTAACCAAACTGCGGATCGCTTCGCAGGTCCACATGCGGCTCTCGGATTCCCTGGTAAGCGTACCCTCCCCCCCCCCCCCTCCAATGTCCAGCAAATCAGAATATCCAACGAATATGAAAAACTTTACGAAAAATTTTTTTTTTATTGATTGTTAGTCACATCGGTCGTTTTGGTATACAGTCGGTCTTTTCGGTGCGCGGCTATTTCCGTGCGCCGCTGAGCCCTCGAATCAGAGCTGGGCGCTCCGACGTGCACCCCCACGCGCTCTCGTCTCCTCCTCGCCCCGAGTTTCTCTCCGCATAAAATAAAATAGAGTTTTGACAGCCTCGTGCCACCGTATACGCACTCACGTCGGACACTCTTCTCGGCCATGGAGGCGGAATACAGCGTATGCGACCCTGACAAACGAACCTCATACTGAGCTGCTCGGTACGACGTCATTCGAGCCAAACTTCGGTGTACTTTCTTTTGTTTGTGTGCGTGTGCGTGTGTGTGTGGATTTAGAATATATAAGAAAAAATTATAAATCGTGTGTGAGTGGAATTCGCTGTGTCCTAAACCAGACCGGGGGGGGGGGGGGGGGGGGGGGGAACTGCACCGTGCCATTTCCGCCACGGCTCTTCAATTACTTTCTTTTATCATAAATTTTGCTCTGCGTACGTCAACTGGCCACCCCTAATGTAGATGCTTGCGAGGGCGGCCTCTTGGCGCCGCCATCTTGCTGCTGGCGTGTGTACAACGTCCGACAGTTCGAGCCTGGCTAAGGCGTACCCTCGGTTGCCAGACTGGCGCCCAGACGAATCATTTTCCATTCACGGGGATGTCGCAAACATCCTGTAGAGTTTTTTTTTTTTTTTTTCTTTTTTTTTTCCTGGTTGACTACAAATACTTCTAAAAACAAAAGGCGTTCCAAACGAAGAAACGATAACTTTAATGTAGCCTTACTAAACGCGGAGGATGTCCATAGGCACCAGTGTGACGTAATAATAATAAAATGAAGCATCTAACATGCGCTAACATGCTCTGAATTACTCTTCTTCGCCGGCACATATATATATCTATCAAATTTGTGTTGATCGTTTTCCAAGTCGCTGTTAGATTTCGAAAGAAATAAGTTACTTTCTCCTCCGCGCTAATATTTCATCGCGAATTTAGGTTGTTTGTAGTCAAGGCCGGCCATAATCACCTACTGTCCCGAATGAACTGTGGTATTTTACGTTCGGGACAAATGTGACCTAATACGGAGCAAGTTTCTCAATAATAGAGCGGGTTAAAGAACCACAGAAGTGTGATTATACGAGCGAATGCATGTTTATCGTTACAGAAAACGACGCGCCTATTCGCTCCTTCTCGCCCGAGTTGAAACGTGGTGGCGCCAGTGGGCAAATCGTCCTCAACGACTTCCGGTTCTGAACCAGACTGCGGGTTTCGCACTATTCGCGAAATCAAATATACACTCTATCTTCTGGAAATGACTACGTATAGCAGTGGTTCTCAACCATCGATGTTTCGCGGACCCCTTGTGGATCGGCGAAGATGATGGAGGACCCCGTTCGTGGTGAAAGGAGGGAAAAGGTATAGGTTAAATATAATAATGATTTAATAAATGCATATCACTAAGAGCTAGTGTGAAATAGACTTTTCTTATTGACATACACACGAGAAAATTCGCCCGAAAGCTGAAACATTTCTTCTCGATCTGAAAAAAAAAAAAAGACCACTTTGTCGCCGGGCTTTACTGATGAGGCAGCTGGGCTCCGCGGACCCCTACAATGCCTTCGCGGACCCCCATTTGAGAACCACTGACGTATAGTATTGTCAGACTTCAATCACCCTTACGGTAGAAGAATGATGGGTACAGAATTATGAAACACACCTGAAGCGGAAATGTGCCGTGGCTACCCAATAGGTGGCGCCACTGAGTTTGTCGCCAAACAAAAGAGAGGGCCAACAGTTGGGTCTTACGGTACGATCAGCGCCACTTTCAGACGCCGTCGCCATGTCGGCCGAAAAGTGAAAACTCGAGACTAGGCGGGTGACCAACATTGATTTTGTGTAGACAGGACGTCAGTAACGAGCGGAGCCGCATAAAATTTAACAAAAATTCCTCAAAAACAAAGTCCGCCGCAAAATGCATCCACCGAAATGAAGACGAAAATGGTCGGCCATAACTACGCACGCCCCCCCCCCCCTTTTCTTTTCCCACACACACACACACACAAGCGCGCGCACGCACATATGCATGTAGAAAAAAAAACAATGAAACAAAAATAGTACACACGCGAAGAAGAAAATTTCGACGGCAAACGGCTAAAACGAACTCGATTTCAACTTTTGATTGCATTATGGAAAGGAGACCACGCAAAACGTCTGCCATTAAAAAAAAAAATCGAAAATAAAAATAAACCAGAGTTTGAACAAACAAAATATATGCATGCACAAAAAAAAAAAAAAAGGCTAGTGCCCGCGGCCGTTTGTGTCAGGCGCCGTTAGCACGAAACGATTTATGAGCCCAGACGTGGAGCGACTTCTCGCGTAATGCGAGAGCATTTCTCAAAATGGCGCCTTTCCGGACGGCAGAATGAGCGTTATAACGACCCGTATTTTAATCGCCAATCATTTTTGCAGATAAAGCGATAAAAGGAAACGTACCAAAACCAGTCTAAGCGTCTCAGTATACACGTATGTGTTAAACCGCGGAAACATAAAAGAACATATTACCGAAAAGAATATACTAAAGAAAAGTAGCCCTAAAAAAAAAAAGAAGGAAAAAGATGGACTGCGTTTGACCCGATACATTTTGCTCCCCATGTTTGGCGGCGACTTTGAAAGACGCGGGAAAAAAATTATCCGAGGAAAAAACAAGAAACGTTAATTGCATTTTATCTGCGAGGGTTACCGTTCTATACCAAAGGGAAAAAACTATTTGTGTAAGAACTGCCATGAACTATATGCCTTAATTAAAGCCGGGTCATTTATCCGACTCGAAGCTTTACAACCCCGCGACGATTAAAAAGAAAATACCGGCAACGTCAAAAAATAAAATTATAAAAATGCAAAACTGAATTTTTTTTTTGTTTCTTTTTAGATTCTGTGAACTAGGATTAAATAACTGTCTAAGCAGCGAACACGTATTACTACATCACGAAACAATAAAAAGCGACATAAAAAGAAAATATATACACGAACCCCTTAACCACAAAGGCACAAAAAATTATAATTGATCCACGCTATAAAGGCGCGAAATAAATAATTGGTCCACGCTATCTCCCCTGTAACGTCACAATGCTCGGTAGCAAACACAAATTATGAAGAAGATAAAATACGAGAAAAAAAGTTACAATGTGTGAATCCTAATGTCGCGCAACAGAAGTCGAGAAGTTTCGGTTGTTGGAGCACGACGTGTGATGGACAGCACGTAGACTTTCGCAGTACAACCATATTTGAAGAACAAAGGAAAACACGAGCGAGCACACTGCGGTTCACTGCGCATTCTTACTGCAGAACAAAGAAAAAGGGGGGAGTAAGAGAGTGCTTTGCACCAGCTCCTGATACTGCGTATACAAATCAGTGAAGGGGATCACCTAATTCCAGTTTTGCCGAGAAAGACGGAGAGAGCATTGAGAGCGACTTGGCTATGCACTGGAGTGTCCGAACATCTCTAATATTTTCCCAACTAAAGGGTTTTGTTTGATTTCTGGTCAAGCTGTTCAGTAATGTCCCTAAAGATTTCATTTCTGGTCGTCAATAGGAGCGATTATGAAACAAACATCTCAGGAAATATTGAGGCGCCATCTATAAAACAAAACCCGAAGTTTTTTTTTGGGAGGGGGGGGGGGGGGGGGGGGTTGTAGTTAGTTTTGTAGAAAAGGATCGAATTGGCAAACGTGTTTCGTAATCCTTCGAAGGTGATGCCCACGATTTACAAGATCTCGTGTTTTCCCTAACCTGTCTTTTCTTTTTTTTTTTTTTTTTTTACGAGACTGTGTTTTAGCTTTTGTGCGCGGACTCTGTTAAGAAACGGCAGTTAATCGGCACTTCCTGCATGCGGCTGCATCCGCAGCTTCATTGCCTGCAACACCAATTTGATCAGGCATCCACCGGATGACAACTTTTTTGGCCAGCATCTCGAACATGAAGCAAGTGCAAGAACGCTCTCGCACGAGGTATACCCGCTCAGAAGGTATCTCGGTGCATCGCAGCACTGAACGAGAGAACAGTAACTTTCTGAGAATTGTGGAACGATCCACGCTAGTTCGCCATGTCTGAACTGCCAAAACATACGTGATACACTCCTTTAAGCATATATTAAAACCCACGGACCCTGGTTTCCACCCTCCCCCCCCCCCCCCCCCCCCCCCCCCTGTCCGTTCATATCCATGTGAATACGCATCGGACCGGCGTGCCGTCCTGTATCACTAGAGCATGATGCACGTTAAAGACCCCAGGGGGCTGTCTGTGTATATACGGGTGGAAACCCAGGGAGAGGAGATCGCGCAAGGACGTGCCAGACTGCCGAGCTCTGACTGCAGAGTGGTTAGTGGATCGACGCAAAGCAAGCTGCCTTTGCCTCCCCTGCATCATCATGCACTCGTCGAACGCCTTTGAACGTGGAGCGCCGGCGTCTGGCGTTCTCCGATCGAACGCGTTCCAACAGTGCAGAGGAGGCAGCTAGCTTCGCGTCCTCGTTCCAACCAAAAGCTGGGTGTCTCCCCCTCTCCCTCAGTTTGTACCCGCACACTCACCGACAGACAGCGCAAGGAACGCGAGGCAATTAGGCTTAGAATGTTCACGCCTTCGTTCTTCGTCGCTTTTATCGGCTAATGCCGGGATAGCATGGGCTACGGAGCGACCAGAAAATGCTTCCCATTCGCCACGACCCGCATTTCTCGAGCTGTCAGCGACAATACTGCACCGGCAACTATTTCTCATCTACGGCGGAAATACCGGACGCTCACTGAGCCTGACTAAATTCTCCTTGTCTAGACAGACGCACGACGCAATGGACCTTCCCCACATACCGACGGCACCAGGCGGTGGCTGCACGAACTAAAAATCGAGGAAGTGACCTACCTGCGCTACCAATCGATAATGGGAGTTTCGCTACTAGTTTCTTCGCTCTCTGAGCTACGGCGCGTGCCCAACGCGATTTTAAAGACGGGCATCCGTGGCGTCCACCCAAACGTCGTGTTTTTCTTTCCGTCCACTTTCTTTTTTTTTTTTCTTTGTAACACAATTATATATATGCTGCAATTACGTGTTCTGCTCGCTGATCCACAGCCTACTTCCGAATTTCCTCGATTTTTCGTGCCGACTACCGCCACTTGGCGTCGGGTGCTCGCCCGTGTGCAGAACGCTTCTCGGAAAAGGTCTATTGCTTTCAATACCTATTGGTTTCCTCGCTCTCAGTCATAGCAGACAGCGTGGTTTTATTATTATTATTATTATTATTATTATTATTATTATTGAGACAAAGGAAGGCAATAAAAAAGGTTAGTCCGGCTGGCTAAC
Source organism: Ixodes persulcatus (assembly GCA_013358835.2). Lineage (NCBI taxonomy): Eukaryota > Metazoa > Arthropoda > Arachnida > Ixodida > Ixodidae > Ixodes > Ixodes persulcatus. The sequence continues at coordinate 189,290 of JABSTQ010008978.1, forward strand.
TCTTTCTTTCTCAACTCTTTCGATGAAGTAAGACAAAAACCTCAAAGGAAAAGCGAGAAAGCGTAGGTTACTAAAAAAACAAGTTCGTGCAAAAAATAAAAGAAAGAAAGCATGTAAACAATAAGCCACCACCTCCTGCCGTAATGATCAGCGAAGCCGAGTCTTACCGCCAAAGAAAAGAAACCACCGGGTTAGCTGTATATAATGCGTGCCGCAAGGCGCTACGTGCCGCCTCTGCCGCCGACGAGACAAACGGAAACCGGAAGCAAAAGCCAAACAATCTGAAACACACCGGGACATACGTACCCAATTAATTTCTACAAAGTGGAGAAGAGAGCGAGGCTCCTCGTTCCCAACTGACGCCGAAACATTAATCATACGCGGCGGACGATGGAGACGGATAAATATATATATTTATCCGAAATATATACGCATGTTGGCTCAGCTCAATGAGCGACTTCAATCTATTTGCCTCCTCTTCTTTCGGCGGTGTTTACAGTGACTCGTGAAAGATTCTATAGATGCTTTACAGCAGCTGTGCATGGGCGCCCATAACCCAGCTGTGCATGGGCGCCGCCATAACCGACCTTCAGTTTTTAATTGTTTCCTCTTATTTTGATCACTTGCCTCCATCATTACCACGGCAGGGCAGGTTATTGCCATTTCAGATTCGACTGTGTCCCTCTCCCCAGCGCTGGCCTTTGTGGAGGCTCGCCAATGCCCTTGTAGCGTCTCGGGTCGTTCTAGACTTGACTCGGAAGTTAAAATGGTCTAAAACAGTTGGTGAGAACGCTAACATTTTATTTATTTAACTGATTATTACTTGTCCAACTTTAGAATAATGATGCAGCATCGATGTCGTCGTCAGTCCAGGCCGCTGGTCCCATGACGTCTCGTCTCTCACTCCGTCTCGTCTCCGTCCAGTCCTTTGTCCCGATTACCCCATCACAAGCTCTCTGCGCACACGCTCCCACGTATTAAGGTAGCGTACCATAAACAAATGCGTGAAAAAAAGAAAAAAAGAGTTGAACAGCATGTTGACAAAAAACGAATTGAGAGCTGCAGCGAATGAGAAAAAAAAACAAAAAAAAACGAGACTTCCTTTTTTTTTGCAGTACATGCGTTTTTTAGACGAGTTCCACGAGAAAACCGCCACGAAGAAGTCACGTTAAATGTTTCGCTGAATTTAGCGGGAAAATCGACGTTACCTGACCACGTCATGTGAGCTCAGGTCACGTGATGTCATTGCTGTCAGGTGATTCCGCCAAGTGGTAGTTTGCGTTCGAGACACTTTGCGCTCTCCGGTTTTGGTCAGCCTGATCGAGCTTTTTGTCGCTCTGTTTCTCAGTCTTCTTCGTTTAATCCACTCGTAACAAACTAAAGACGGCAGACATTATAAACGACTCCGATAACACGGATGACGTGGTAGGCGACGTCACGTACGTCGAAAAAAAAAAAAAAAAGAAGAAAACGACTGTCACCGCCAACGCGAGACCACGCAATTCGGGAATATCGCAGGGGCGCTCGAACGATCCATCAGCCGGCGATGAGTAACGACTTGCCAGGCACGAGAGCGAGGACCATAAGAGGTCTCGCGCAGATCTCCCTGAGCACCTCCGAACGATCGCCCACCTCTTCGAGACAGCGCAATGATAACGAAGCCTCGCTGAAGAAGAGACCCCGTACAAATGGCAAGTTGCCGCTTCCGTCCGGTTCCATCATCGGCGGTCTATCTTTAGCGACCTAAGCTTCAGCTAGTTATAAAATAAGGCCGGTTCACCCGGCCCCGTTTTCTCACGTTACGTTACGGGAGCTAACGTCTGCTTACGACCAGAGTTACAGGGACATCTGTCCCTGTAACTCTGGTCGTACTTCGTGTGAAGCATGGCAACAAGTTTAAGGAACGACTTGGCAAACGGCGTTCCAAGTGACTCCCAACGTAACGCAAGCAAACGTAAGCAAACGGCGCCTGTGTGAATGGGCTTTTACGCCGTACGGACAACCACTCATTTCCCGTCAATTCCGAGACGCAGACTATAGGTTCCGAAGAATGTGCACGCCCCTGTGTGCGTGTGTGTGTGTGTGCGTCTGTGTGTCTGTTGGTGGGGAGGGGGGAGCGACATATGACCGGAAATTGAAATCCCCATTGCACCGATAGATATTCTAGCAGACGGAAGGAGCAGACACGCACCTGTGTACGCGAATTAACGAGACAGCACGCAGTCACTAGAAACATAATATCAAACAAAAATAAATAGAAAATTAACGAAAACCTAACAGTAAAACGCATTCCCCAACAAACGACGGGAAACAAAAATCATGTGTCATCAAAACAACGGCACGTACGCGTAAAAAAAAAAAAAAAATGGAAAGAGGAAAAATAAGGAGTTTTTCGGAGCAGAAGAAGCCCATCAGACAGTCGTTATGTTGCCCGAGACGAAAACGAAATCCGTTAGATGTGTGCGATGTCCGGACGGCACAAAGCCCACGCCGAGTACGGTATAAAGATGCCACGATATAACAATAAGAAAAAGAAAACCATGGAAAGTGGGAAGCATAAATAAGGAAGATACATGTCACAGGAAGTGGTGGCGCATAAGACGAACGCGAAATGAAAGCTACAAATTAGGGCCAACGCGATTCATAGCCTCACACAGGAAAAAAGAAAAAAAGAAAAAAAGACGCCAAATCAACGTGTCCCCCAGACTAATCGGCGCGAACGTCGGCGACCATGCGTACGAGCAAATGCAAGCACCGTGCGTTTGCGTTAGCGTCGCGTGCTCCACACTGCGCCTGCGCAGAGCCCAAACCGCGTCTTAGATTAGCGCATGTCAGTGACGCTCACGTGCAGCGTGGAGCACGCAACGGTAACGAACTTTCTACTGACACGGAGCACACGCATGCATGAACGCGAAGGTGCTTGCATGGCGCGATACGGCGACGTTGCTTGTAAAGAGTCTTCGACCGATGTGCTTAAAGTCCTATCCGCCAGTGCATCCAAGTGGTCCCTGTCGTCGCGGCTGTTCCAATTCCTGGCTGTCGAAGCTTCGGTGGACCGTCTACCGGAGAGTGACCTGCAGCAGGAGGGGCATCTGCCACGTCCACCAGCGCTGCTCTGCCACCGCCAGGATCGCGGCAGGCGACAGCTTGACACTCCCATGACGTCATCGGGCGGAAATCGAGGAACCACATTTGAGACCCGTTGCAAGCACCATAATACGGCTGCGCGAACAAAAAGCGAACGCGCAGAAATATACGCGAAACGTTATTAGGGAGTTTTAGAATAGCGCACGCTAAAGCTTTGCGTACGCAAAGAGTAGCGTTGTCGCCACTGCGCATTTTCCGAACGCTAACCACGTTTTTCGCTTTGCGTGCGCTTCTTTAGTGTACGCTATTTTTCGGAAATTGCGTGCGTACGAAAAAGAGTCTTTGCGCTCCCCCAAGGATGATTCCTAATGAGAAGTTGGCTAAAGCCAAGACGAGTTGAGTTAAAAAATGGCGGCTCTCAGGACCGCTGCGGCCGCTTTGGCGGCGTCTTGAGCGCGACGTCGGCGGCACCCTCGCGACTGCGATTTTCAACACGGGACGACATTGTACTCGGTTTGGCAACGATCACCGGCAACTTGATGCTTCTGACGCTCGAACATTTCTCGGCGAAGGCAAGTACACGAGACCTCTCTTCTCGAGGCGACGCAAGCGGACACGACCGGTCGACCGCTCGCGTTGCATTCTCACGTTTAAACAAATCTAAAATGTTACTCTGGACCAAAAGCTCGTTTTTTTCTCAAGTTACAGTATTTAACGTGTGAAATAAAAATTGTAACTGTATCTTGGTGGCGTTACAAGCGCGAGATGCTTGGACTTTTGCGTCGCGGCAGAGAAACGCTATTCTAAAACTCTCTCGCGTAGGCTGCGCTAACGTAAGCGCTAAATTTAGCGCTAACGTGCGCTAAAATTGCGTACGTTATTCTAAAACTCCATATTAAAGGGAAACGTGTACGCATAAGCCACCGCAAACCCGAGCGGTGCTCGGCCACCGTCAAAAACATCCGGCTCGCACACGGAGCGAGAGATAGTTTTGCGAGAGAAGGAGGACGACCTCGGTTAGGACAACAAACGTCCAGGGTGTCCTTCGTTCGCCATCCTTCCATCAATCAGCATCAACAAAGCGATCGAAAAAAAAAAAAGTAAAGCGCGCTGTATTTGAAGTAAACAAAGGAACACGGCCAGGAGCGGACAATGAATGCGTAAGAGGCGTCCTTGGACGAACTGTTCGCTGAAATGACGCGCAACGGCGGCTCGCAGAGGCAGAGACATCCACGACGAAAGTGGCACACAAAGCATGAGAGATGAATCATCGAATAAAATCAATATACACCAATCCGGAGATCTTCATCGGTTATGGGAATCGCGACAGCACATCCGCGGCCGAGACCTGAACACCCCGAACGAACTTTAACTTATTCATTAATTAAGAACAGGTGAGAGCAGCATTAACACACACGACGCGCCAGCGACGTGAAAACTGGCTTCAGTCCTCGTGCAAACGGAAATAGGAAGCTTGAACCCGGTAACCCCGCCGCAAATAAACTAGGCAACCCCGTAACAAAAGACAAAACGTCGATAATATTAAGTAAGGCGTAACGTCATATCGTAGACCGAAGCAAAAAGGTCCGACGAAAACCAAAAACAGCAAAACAAAACCAACCGAAAAAAAAAAAGCGATGCACGTAACCGAGCCAGCTCATGAATTATTCCCGCAGAGTTCGCGAGGGTACAGCGCGCGTCCTTCGTACACACACAGTCCTGTTTGACGACGCTGTAAAGAAATATAGGGCGCCCTCCTGCAGGGTACATCCGATGCACATTATGTATATGATGTTGCACTGCACGCACACACACACACACACACACGACTGAGCACACGCTTATCTTCGCGTTACTCCGAGCGTGTATACGTAAAGATTTTTTGTAACGTCTCAATTTGACATTTGTTATATTTTTTTTTCTCACTCGATTTACGGAGCCGTTTATTATTGGCTCTTCCTCGTAACTGATGAACCCTTTCTGCATCTCCAGGTTCTCGGAGCCGTGGAGCGAGAACCGTTAGTTGCACCGATGAAACGCAGGCGACGTCGATACTTGAACACGTAGCGAGGGGCACAGGTGTCCCGGAACTCACCGTTTGTCATACGGCATCAGTGACGTATGGCAACCGCATGCTATATTATACCGACCGTGGCACTAAACAGTCCCCTACCTGAAGGGAAAAACCAATCAATAAAAGCAATCAAGGCGTGGGCAACGCTAAAAAAAAAAAAAAGACTAACAGCACAAGTTCCTCGGAGGGTTTGCAATGTGCCACGGGTGCATCGCTATAGAGTCTGTCGAACTGGCCTGCCCCAAGCGCCTGCTACAGGAAAGACACTCAATACTGCGTCAGACTTCTAAATGTTATACATCTTACGTCTGAAAGAGGTCAGTAACAAATTAAGGGTCTGGTGAATTTAGTAAACAAATTAACGACTGGTGGATGGCGGTGTACGCCATGCCTGCTCTATCAAGTCTCGGAAACCTTGCGTCCCTTATTCCTCACCACACACATTCACACACACAAAAAAAAAATAAAAAATAAAGCCGCGACTAACGGTGTTGCAAACTTGCCGAAAGAAAATGCGAGAACTTCTCCGATTACATCGGTTTCAACGTATACTCTTTGACCCCAGCTGGCCGTCAGATAAGCATCACTCCAGCGTACATACGTGTAGTGAATGCCTATCATCAATCGGCGTGGCTTCCTCGACATTTTCAGGTCGGGGCGGAGGATCGTCCTACTTGGAATGTTTGGGCAAAGCGTTTTCCAAATCCCGATCTCGATCCGCGCCGCCCGCGCTTTCAAGTATGATTAGAACAATCGGCCCTGCCCGCTGACGTCTTTGTCTGCTGGGCTTTTGGACGCGTTCGGAGTGTGCAGAGTCGCTCTCTTCCGCAGGACGTCCGACGCCGCGTATGCGCGCACACAGACCACTGACTCGACATTTTACGCCTGTGCTGGCAGAAAAGTATACATGAAAACATGGTCTCTACTCCAACACACCATTAAATGTGAAAAACAAACAAAGATCATCGGGATCAGACAGGCGGCAGCTTTTAAATAAACAGCATAAAGCACCGATGACGCTTTTGAGCTTCGGCTCTTCTCTGTAATACAATAACAGGAGCGTTGGACAACGCTCGTCAGGGGATGAGCGCCGCAAACAAGTCGCGCTCCTTTATGACCGACCATAACCTCGGCCAACGTTTCATTTTATCCCTTTGCTCGCTACACGGGAAAAAAAAAAAAATATGCACCAATTCCAAAAAAAAAAAAGAGCGACCGAGCAACTTTGCGACGACGCAAAAGAAAACATAAAGAAAAACAAACAAACAAGAACCGCCCGCAGTCATTACGTAATGCGATATCCCAGACCATAGACCAGACTCGCTAGACTCCCCAAAGCGCTCTTTCTTTATCCCTTTTTTTTTTTCTTTTCTTGCTCGAGTTTTTATATATCGGTTTACGATCCTCTACGAGCTCGTACATCGTATGACAATCATTACATCTCTCTGCCGTTTTTATTATAAACGGATTGTTTGTTTTACGAAATCGCTCGCGTTCCCCGGGAAACCAGCGGAAATTTCCCGGGGCTTGCCTCATCAACCGTCCGAGGACGTCATCTTCAGAGACGAGGGAAGAGAAGGAAGGAGAGGGGGACAACTACCAACGCGTTGGGCCGCCGCCATTTTGGAAGAGGAGCACGCGACAGCCCAGCATACCCCTTTCCTTCCGGCGGAGTGCGGAGCAGACGAACGGTCGCGCTTCTACGGGTCGAGGAAGAGCCGGCAACTCTCGGGGTAACGACATCGTGCAATCGAACAGAGCTGGCTCCTGTACAAAAGAAGAAGAAAAAGGTCAGGAGACCAGTGACGTCAGCGTAAAGGCCGGCCGGCAGCGCGAACACCCGACGCATCTGGACGAGGGTTACCATGGAGACGGGAGGGTGAGGCAATCCGAAAAGATCGGTGGTCCGCCGAGCGCTCGCCCTCATCCCCCTCAGCATCTTCTCCGGCAGGGAAGCGGGAAGATGCGGGTTCGAGATTACGTGACGCAATGCCAGGCGGCCCACATTAGTCAAGGTCACCCGAGCCCGTCGAGCGCACATGATGCGCCGTCAACACAAACTCGGTTCGGGACGTCCGTTCCGAGAGTTCCATCCCGTTTCACTCCACACACACACACTGCTCATACATCACACAAAAGAGTCTGCAGACATTTTGCCCGAGGTCTTTCTCAGGCTAGGTGGCGCAAGCTATCGCCCGTTCCAAAAGGCACAGCCAATATCTATCCATCCATCCATCCACGTGTAACGGTCACATTGGTCATACAACAACTATCCCAATACATGTTCGCAGCATAGCGTGACGCCCGTTCGTCCGCAGGAATCACCGTGCTCCTGTCTACAGGATGCGTGACGCAGGCTTTGTAGGCTTATTACCGAGGTACTTTCACCGACACAGCTAGCGCCAAAACACGCTTTCCGGAGTTTCCTCTCGTGGTAAACTATCCAACGAGAAATTTGACCGGGTGGGTTTGCGTCAACGCGGTAATCGAAGCCTGCGTACAAACTCCCTCCTCTATTTCCACGCGAGGTCATCGCACTTCGATGGCGTCCCCCGCAACTGGGCCCGACGCTCGTCGGACACGAAGCTCAGCCGAACGCTCCACTCGTGTCCCTTCTACGACTGCACTCCCGTCTCACTGGGACGACGCCGAAACGCGCGGGTTTTCATTATTCCAAGTGGCGTTGGTTGACATTCCACTCTCAGAGACTATATACACCGGCGAGCAATGCTCCACCAATGGTCTCTCGCACCCAGACTCGTTTTCCGCAGACACCGCAAGGAGGCGAGCGTTGCCAGGTGCGAGACTTCCGCCATCTGACCGCGTGCAGTCGCTTTCAAAGACCGACCGAGCATCTTCAACATCGTACTCGACAAATTCTGGGCCACGGGGCCCGAAACCGCTAGAGTTGTCATCGTGTCCTCTACGTGGCAAGATTTCGAGGGTGTTGCCCTCCCGAGGACGTCGAGCCAGGTAGCGACAAGGAATGGAACAAACAAACAATCTTTTAGCCGCAAAAAAACTAAAAAACAAAAACTCGTTATTGACATTGTCGAAGGCGGTTGTCGAAGTGCAGAATTACACACTTGTCGCCGAAGCGACATGAGTGAACGAAATTGAAGCCGAGAACTGAAGGCCCGTTCACACTCTTGCGACCTCTTAAACCTGGGTTGCATAAAACTTCTTAAACCAGAGGACACACTGGCGCCATCTATTGGGTAGCAGTGTAAACTCGGCGGTCCGGCATATTTTTTTTATTTCTCTCGCGCATTATCTTTTCTTTCTTGGCTCGAAAAACTTTTGTCAATGTTATAAATGAGCCTTTCTATGGGTATTGCGCACATTTGACCTCGGAAATTCCGCAAAACCTTCGCTCTTGTGAAATGCAGTTCCAGGGTCACCGCGTAGATGGCGCCACAATGCCAGTGTGTCCTCTGGTTTAAGAAGTTTTAAGGAACCCAGGTTTAAGAGGTCGCAAGAGTGTGAACGGGCCTTGAGTCCCGAGTCATTTGCCCCTTTCCGAGGCGCCCGCCGCTCCGTGGTCACCCGTAAGCTGAACAGCCTGGCTCCCATGGTAATGCTTGCGGGGTAGATAATCTTCTTAGCGCTCCCCTCTCCTAAGCTGCGAGGGGAGCCAAGTTGGGCACGGTAAAAAGTGGAGACGATAGAGGAGTGGAGGAGGCGGGCAAGCGTGGAAAGCGCGAAGTGTACGTCGGCCTTTAGAACGGGTCTTCACTACGAAAGAGGGGTCGGCGACAGGTGCATGTCATTTCCAGATATGGGCAGCGCCGGCAATTGTGAAGTCCGGGAGACTTCACACCTGGCTCTAATGATGATCCTTTTTTTTAAGGAATAGACCATTTGCAGTATTCCCAAGCGCCCCGGCCCGCACTCAAGGAATCATGGGAACGGTGTACCTTCATCTCCCTAGTGATCACTAATTTTCGACCAACTCCATGGTTACACATCTTCTTAGCGTAATTCGAGGGCACCCTAAACAAGCGCCTGATATACCCCAAGGACCTGTCATATAATTTTTAAAATTGCTCGTCAACGTCAGCATTTTTTATACTGCACATGCGATCTACCTTTCAACCTGGCTGAGCTGCAGAAATCTCTTACAATATTATCATTCTCGCGATTATTGTTTGAGCAGGAATTGCTTAAAAAGCCGATAATTCACAAAAGCAAAAACCAGGATTTAGCTCGGAGTCCGCGGGGCTGTTTATAGCATTTTTAACGTTTCTAGCTTAATATCTGCATGATAATAATGTAAGAGATTTCTGCAGCCCATCCAGGTTGAAGGGTGGACCGCATGCACAGTGTCAAAAACGCTGACATTGAGGAGAAATTTTAAAAGTGACATGACAGGTCATTGGGTATATCAGGCGCTTGTTCAGGGTGACTCCGAATTACGCTCAAAACCTGTGTAACCAAGAATAGGGGTGAAATTACCGATCGCTAAAGACCTGGAGGCACACCGTTCCCATGATTCTTTTAGCGCGGGCCGGGGCACTTGGGGGATATAGCAAATGGTCTATTCGTTACTTGAAAACGAAAGAGGCTTTGCTGCGACAGGTGGAGCCAGGCACGTAGCCAGGATTTTGTTTCGGGGGGGGGGGGGGGGGGGGGGGGCATGCTCCCCCCAACCCTCCCTGGATACGTGCCTGGGTGAAAGTCAACTCCAGGACGGAGTCAAGGAAGGCCGTCGCAGCAAAGGACGTAACACATCGATTAACGCGGGCATGGAAAACTCAAGCACTCCCGCGGTCAGGTGGCTACAAATGCACACTCGAAGGGGGCGGGGGGGGGGGGGGGGGATTGCGTTGCTTGTATGTTTAGACAGCCTTGATGCTAATACGGCTCAACGGGTAACTTGTCTCTTAGCTGTTTTTTTTTTTTGTTTTTTTTTTTGTTTTTGTTTTTTGTTTTGTTTTTTTAACGTGCACCACGCACTAGTGGTGCACGTTAAAAATGAGTTTCGTACCGGCACGCGTGCCGGTACGAAACTCATTCACATCGAAACAAGCGGGGGCGGTGGGGATCGAACTCACGAGGTTCTGCAGCACTGACTTTCGCTCCACGCTCCGAGCTGAGACGCGTTAGCCCACTCGGCCACCGATCCCCCTATCTCGAAAGTGCAGAAACGATTCGGGGTCTGGTGTACGTATCCCTCGCAGCAGCAGGTTAGCAACCCGAGAAGGGGTCAGCTCAGCCAGCAGCGACGCGATGATGAATCACCGTCACCCTCCACCCGTATGTCTACACGGGCACACGACACAATGGGGCCGAGCTGCCAGCGTGATGCGCGCACGAGACAGCGTGAACAAAACAACCGCCACGAGGACGCGCCGCTGTATACCCCCGTTTCGCCTACAGTGTTGTCTCCCCTTGGACCGCAGCTGACGCTACGAGCCATCCCAGCCAATCCAACACTGGGAATGTATCGCGTGACTGCACGCCCCGGTCGCCTCGCTGGCTCCGAGGCAAAGCGCCGGTTTACCGAGACCCGCTTTGGCGGGTCCGAGACCCGGCCGAGGTGCCCGCAGTATATGACGGAGGCTTATTGCGCTGGAGGCCCCGCGCAACCGAGACTTCGGTTGCATGCGTCATAAGAACCCCGGATAGTCGAAATTAAACCTCAGTCGCCCACTGGGGTGTGCCACATGCCCATCGTTAGTTTAACAAAAAAAAAACAACAACTTGACATTGTGTTTCGCATGTCACTGCGCCCCTTCCGAAAGTCGCGTGAAACCCGAAAGTCGCGAGAAACCCGCAACCCCTTGCACAGGGGTTGCGATGATATCAGAACGCCGTGCTCTTATTGGCTGATTGAAAAAAAAAAAGAAAGAAAAGAGGGTAGACCTCAGGGCATCTAGCATTGAGGTTTACCCACTACGCTTTCAATCGAAGACAATCAGAGCTCGGCGTCGTTCTGACGTCAGCGCAACTCCAGTGCAAGAAGCAGACGACTTGCTCTCCGCCTTGGATTGGCTCACAAGGCTCGTAGCGTCGTCCGCGGTTCATCGCCAGGTGAAACGGGATACGGTAGGAAGACAGGACATTACGCACACGCGCAAACACACAGACATACAGTAAAAAGGCACGAACACACGGGAGCGCGGAAGCCTAACGGCAGACACGAGGAGCGAGCGAAGGCGAACCGCCCAACTAACGAACCGCGCCACAACGTTGGAAGACAAACGATAGGGGGGAGGAGAAACACAACGACGCAACAACAGCAACAACAACGAACTTTTCGAACAGAGAAAAGGAGTCGCGACAGCGCTGCGCCTTCTCCGTTCGGCCGTGTTCCGCGCGCACCTTTCGCTGTACCAAAACACATGCTGTACAGAAAAAGAAAAAGAAAAAGAAAAAAAGTAAGCGCAAGTAGCAATGAAGGAACGAAGGGCGAAAGGGGGGATACGCATAAAACGTCGCCTAATTTGGGGGGGCCTTGTGGTCTGACAGCAGCCACTCCGTCGCGACCCGGAGCGTCGTAAATAAGTGAATAGATGGACGCAGTCGTAAAAGTCGGGACGGCAGACTAGGTCAATGGTCGAGTCCATTTGCCTGGCGCGTACGTCTGTATGCGTGTTAAACGGGCATTAGAATCCAACGAAACGCAAACAGAGATGCAAACTTTTAGGAACTTGTAGAAACTTTAGAGACGTATGCGCCCACAGACTCGGCATCTTTTGCCCGTGTGACAAGTGTTCGAAAGGTGTATAGCACGGAGGTAGGGGGATGGTGACCAAACTAGCTGTGGTCATTGTTGGGTGCGTGTCCTACCACACTTCTGGCTTCACCTCTGGTGGTGTCATGTCACCTCCAGAAGCTTCCTACCTCCATGGTGTGTAGCGTATGCCCATCAAAAGAAATCCTTACACGACTCTACCGTTCACACGTGAGCAGCGCGGAAAGCCCTCGCAACGACGCAGCCCATCAACGAGGGCTGTCTCACCTTCGGGGTTAGCACTCACGAATGAGAAGAAGCGTCGTTTGGAGACGGGCGGAAACAATCAATTACACGGTCGAGTCTCTTCGCGTCGTTTCATTTGCTTTTGGCCCTTTTCCTCGCCTCCAACCTTGTGTCGAACGCTGCCTGCGTGCGTGGGAGGCAGAGCCTTCGGCGTCCCGCACGAGACGCCTCCCAAAGAAGACCTTAATTACGGGGTTCCCGCGTAAAAAGCACACGCCCCACGAAAAACCTTTACCACAAGCGAACTCTCCGACCGGTCGAGCCTCTTTCACACGGATTTGCGTTTGAGTGGCGCTTACGACGAGAGGAACCACGCTGGCACCACCTATCGGGTTAGCCACGGAACATCCCGG